>JAQFYT010001323.1:0-17111 GCA_034694925.1 Ceratophysella denticulata
AACACAAGAATTGTTTTTCGTCGCTCCTGAAAAGTTTGTGAAATGTCAGTTACTAGGTATTCGAATTAGGGTATCGAATATGTTCTTCATCTTCGTACCTCAATTTTGGGTACATGTGCAACAACATTTGAGCCTTGGTCTCATCTGGTAACTGGAAGAGGTTCTTTGTAAATGCTATTCGTTTGTTTGAACTTGGATCGGATACGTCACCATCCAATTGGTCATTTTTGGGATATTCGTCCACAGGTATTTTAATTTTGGGTTTGGGAATTCGGATCCTTCGGGAAACAGTTTTAGTGGAAACATGTGCAACAGGAATCCAGGTGTGAGTAAGAATTTGAATCCTCAACAACGGGCAGATGTCCGGAAATGGGCTAACCAAATTAGTTGCAGTAATTACGGACTGCTCGATGGGTGACATCCGGCGTACGTTGACGGATGACCGTGTCACAAATCTTCGGATATGATTCATGATTATGACGCTGTCTGTAAACCCAAAACCGCCGGTAACTGTTTTAGCTTCGTTTCATTAAAACGTTGTCTATTAATAAACAGTTTAACACACAGTTCAAATCAATATTCAAATACGTCATGCTCGAAATAAATAAATTATAATGGTGTTAGAGTACCTTTGACCTTGGTGTCGTGTGTTACGTCAGGTTCAGAGACCTTCGACATTCGAGGAATTCGTACATTATGGGCAATGACATTCTGAGCCTTGAGTTACCGTTGACCGACCGTCAATTATTAATGCAGACGCATCATAATCAATCAGTAAATTATTATTATACAGTCAACAGTAAATGCGGCGGCACAAACAAGATAAGATACACACTCAAAAATGCATTTGCCGCGTGTTAATATACAAAATTATTACAAAACAGTGCATGTGCATGATATAGATTCATGTGTAAAACGACGCTTTAGCTTTCATCGTAGCATCTTTTTTACCGTAAATTCTTTCGTAAATTCTATACTTTCGTAACTTATAAATGTACGGCGGCTGTGAGATTATTTTTAGAAAGGTTAAAAAATCCGTTACGAAAATGGAAGTTACGTTCCAAAATGTACCCATCAAAATACAATAATTGATATTTGATACCCGCAAATAGGCCTTGAATGGTAAAGATTACAAAGCCTTCAAGTTTTACATATATGTGCTACCTGGAACAGGAACAGAAACATCTTGGCTGACTTCAAATTATGTACCAGGTGTCAGGAGTCAGTTAAGAAATGGCATATAACTAAGTGTTCACTAGGTACATGAAAGGCTTACTCTTATTTACCTTAGCGCTGACATTATTTGGTCAATTACTCATCTTGCGCTAATCATCAGAAAGATAATTGAGTTACAGAAATGTAGACAGGGTCCCATAAGGTGTCAAACCGGTTAATGGAATTAATAGGAACATATGAAAGATTAAAAATTAATAGTCCTGGCTGATTGTAAATTACATATATGTAGATGAGATAAGACGTCATTATTAAAAGGAAGGTCGAGTTACTTGTATCAAATCGACTCAATGAAAAAAAACCATGATCCTGTCTAAGAACGTATGATGATGCAATAATTATAATTTTCCAACGTCTTTGTCGTAAGTCGTAATCGTATCGTGTCATTTGCTGTTTAGCTTTCCAGCCGTCCATAGTAAACTCAATCTCCGTTTATTTTGTGACTAACCCACATATTAAGGTAATTTACTGTCCGAAACGCTTAGGAATAAACTGTTACAATTGTCCTGACCTGAACTATTGGTCAGTGTCACGTTACCAAACCGAGTATCGTAACATAACACAAAATATTTTCCCATAATTTCTACCGGTAAGTCACAGGTCACAGCTCCGGAACCTTGTGATTTGATGCGACCATAGTCCATAGTATTTCAAATAATCTGACTTATCGAATGCAATTGTTTTAGAAAATGTCATCATCGACAGTGACCGAGCAGCTTCAGGAGGGCGTGAGCTACTGGGCAAGGCGCTGGGCAGAGAAATCCACGGGTTGGGAGCTCAAAGAGGTCAACTGTCACCTTCTAGCTCAGGTGAATGCCCTGACCGGGGCTCCAGGGTCAACGAGCAAGAAGATTCTGGTTCCGCTTTGCGGACAAACCGTTGACCTCATGTACCTCCTCAGTCTGGGTCATGAAGTATTTGGAATTGAAGCAGTTTCTGAATGCATTGATGGGCTGACGGAGCGAGATGGATTCAAATTCAATTTTAATGAAGCAGAATCCATTTATTCCACGGAAGATGGAAAGCTCAAAATTTTTATCGGGGACATCTTTAAATTTGAAATTGAGAAATACGGACCGTTTGACTGTATTTGGGACAGAGGGTCGCTCGTTGCACTGGAATACGTCCAGCATAAGGAATACGTTGAATTGATGAAGCGCGGTGTCAAGAGTCAGCCCGGTAAAGGCATAACTAATGTTCATGCATATTATAAGTTAAAACGTAGGAACGTATTTTGTAGCTTTGATTGTATTCCAACATTGGTTTTGATTTTGCGCATTTTTTTATAGCAAACGATTTTCGTTATCTCCTGGAAGCTTTCCAATACGACAAAGCCGGCGGATACAACGGTCCACCTCGAAGTGTCAACGACGAGGATGTATTGGATTTCTTCTCGTCCTGGACCAATATTCAAGTAATCAGCAAGGTGCCTCTGAAGGAGACACCGGTCAGTTTCTTGCTTCCAGAAGAACTTGGAGCCTATCAAATTGTCTACATGATGTCACCCAAATAAGTTGGTATCTAGAAATATTTTGTATAATTGAATGCATTATTGACAATAATTTGTTCAAAAAGAAGAGCCTGAAATTTTTTGGAAATTCCATTTGACAATTTCATTCTTTTATAAAGCAGTTAAATGTATCAGGCGCTTGACAAGACAACTGAGTAATTCCGCATATTCTGTAATCCGTGCTTACATATTACTGGGTGTCGCTATTGGAATAATCTGAAAACTCTGGAACTGGAAATCAATTCTTAATTGCATACAGAATAAATAAAAAAAAATTGTGTGTATGCCTCTGCGTCATACTTTCTGCTTCATATTCATACCCTCCAGCAAAATCAAGCGAAACAGGTTCTGGTGTAACTATAATTAATATTCCACGTGTTTTATCTTCAAGAAGTGTCATCGCTCGACCTTGACTGTCGCATTTCATTGACATAGTACCCTAAACTTCAGCTTTATGAAGTACATACAAGCTAACATACTAATGGAATTCGAACTGAAGTGGTTGCATATTGCTGCTGCTGAAACTATCTTGGGCTGACTGAAACGTGTACTGTACTAGAGCTTGACAGTTTATAGACTCTCCTTCCGTCCAAAGCAAACAGGATTTTAGTGGTACATGGTACTTGGGTTGAATCAGCTGAATTAAAAACAGTTGTACATTGAATACATAATTTGGTATAAACCAGTTCAATCAAAATGGTAAGTATTCATACATATTAAAATTATTAAGGGGTATTATCATTAACTATTTGAAGATGACAGTAAATAATTATCAATCTAACACGTACGAATTAACAGATCTAAATATTAATTATCTAGGCTGACGAACAACTTCAAGAAGGTGTCAATTACTGGGCCGAACGATGGGAAAGTAAGAAAACGGGATGGCATATGAATAATGTCAATCCTAACCTAATTAAGAATATCGATTGGCTAACAAATGCCGAGGTCAGTGGATCCAAGAAGATTTTTGTGCCACTCTGTGGTCAGACCCATGACCTTCTGTATCTCCTCAATTTGGGTCATGAAGTTTTCGGAATTGAAGCTGTCCAAGACTGTATTCAAGGTCTTGAGAAAAGAGATGGATTCAAGTTTATTTTCAAGGCGGATGAGTCCATTTATCACACGGAGGATGGAAAACTCAAAATTTATGTTGGGGATTTTTTCGAGTGTCCAATTGAGAATTTCGGACCATTCGATGCCATTTGGGATCGCGGAGCATTTGTGGCCGTTGAATATACTCAGCGCAGGGCCTACATCGAAATTCTAAAACGGAGCGTCAAAACAGCGAATGGTAATTATATTGTCAATTAATTAACATAAGTCCGTTAAATTTAGTAATATAAGTCGAACCGTGTGCTACTTTGAAAATTTTCTAGGCCAGCATGAATTTCGCTATCTACTGGACGGTGTGGAGTACGACAGATCTATTTACCCAGGTCCTCCCAGGAGTATCAATGATAATGGAACTGACATCCAGGATTATTTCTCCACATGGGCAAACGTCAACCTTGTCAGTAGAACGCCTGAGGCACCGACTAGTGGAGTTCGTAAAGCCGTTCCGGAAGATCATGATTTATTTGCGGTTTTGTTCCAGTTATCAAACAAATAATTACCGTAAATTCTATTCAATTTAATATGGAAAAAATTGGTACATCTCCGGTACCGTTAATTTATGAAAATTAGAAAATTCTGTTCAAATTCAGCGAATAACCGATCATTTATCGAGGAATTATATTTTTCTAAGTATGGTAGCCAAAATATAATCTTCGAATATTTAATTGCATTTACATTTCTAAATTAATATCATACGAAATATCTTAAATTCTAAATTACATGATTAAGTAAATGATTCGAGAATAAAAATATGACATTCAGAGTTTAATCCATTCAGTTGTAACGTTCGGAGTTTAACCGGTTTTATGTATTTTGTCCATTATTTAAAATATAAATTACAACATAGCTATGTTTAAATAAGACCCAAACTCTTGAAATTTTGAGGTAAAGCATTTAAACAGTGATTCTACTGTACAAGAATTTACAACAGGTAAAACAAGGTAATTTTAAGACTGAATTTATAGGACCTACTACAAGTAATTTAGAAAAATGCTAAATCCTAGAAGATGTATAACCCCATAGAATTCGGCGGCGAACCATGTCACTGACCCTTGACATTATGGTCGAGAACGGGGTATGCATGGACAAGTTCAACATTCCGGCACCTGGAGCTCTCGGCATTTGTAAACGTAGAATAAAAGGGCTCCGTTTTCTCCGTACTTTCAAAATTAAAGTAATTTGCTATATGTAGAATGCATTAAAATACAACTGAAAATATAACAAATATTTCTAACTTACTGCTTTTTCCATCTCCTGTATGAAAAGTATGAACAATAACCAGCATAATTAATAGTGTCAAATACTGTTTTCTCGACATTATTCCGAGTTTAAATTTAAAAACTGCGTGATAGGTACACAGAATAATCTGTATATTGATATTCACACTTAACCCAGACCGAGATGAAAATTTAATTTCTGAACTCAACGCACTTTGTATACAATATACAACATGCCCATGACAGGCACCCACTCAGGTAGAACAGAAATCTGAAATTGAACTAAAGTCAATCACGTAAAGATGCGTTTGTTTTTGTTCAAGTTCAATTGACCGGGACGCTGAGGACAAGGACAGCACTAGGACAAATTTGAACCATTAAGATCCTGGCTAGGCTATACAACTAACTAACAACTAAACCGTCTTGGAATGAAATTCAAGGCGGATCCACGCACAAATGAAAGCGTTGTATTATAACCAAACGATAAATGCATCAGATTGACAATAGCCCAAGACATTTCGTTTCATTCAACATTCAATAAACCATACACCGCACGAAATTCTAATTCAATTATGGTGACAACCACGCCTTTTCCCATTACCACCCACTCCAGCTAGACCCATAAGGCATATAATCCAATTTACTGTATTATTTTTATGAATTAATGCCGTGGGAAAATTCACAGATTTTGGTGCTGTGTGCTGTGGCTGTCCCTGCCCGTGACAATGAACGGGTATAAACATAAACATGGGTGTTCTATGTACTTTCTGAAAATAGCATTTAAATAAATTCAACGACATCAAACCCCAAATGTATATATATCATGTACCCACTGACCCGTTTAAATTCTTTGGGTAGGTAGTTTTAGTATAGCTTGAGAATAACAATAAAATTGCAATGATTCTAATTATATACGCTGAAGTCAAGCGCCGGTAACTACATAGGTAGGTATGCATTTTGTAGGTAATATAGCGGTTTCAGTTAAAGGGTTTTATTTGGTTTCATTAAATTCTAATTCTGTTTTATGATTTATCATGTGAACGAAGGTGTGACACACTTTTCCTCGTAGGTACCTTAAAATTAGGCTTTGAATTAAAATGAGTCGTATATCCGAAAGCGGTACAATCACAACAGGCCAAATGGAAAAAGTCAGTGTCACATCCGTTTTGGTGCGTCCTCAGCTCTCAGCTGCTATAGAATTACAGAGGGAGGCAAGAAAGTGCCAAAATTGGCTGATGATGTTGAAATGTGAAAATTAACAAGAGCTATTCATGCAGGCAGTTCAATTGTACAATTGTGTACTAGGTAGGTAGGTAAAGCGAATGAACTTGTGAACTCGAAAAAATTTGACGCAATTAATACTGTATTTTGTGGAGCATTGTTCAACGCAACATGCGGAAAGTGCAGTTTATAAAGTTTGTTTTCAATATCCAAAAATAAATCTAGACTATCACTTATTTCTTAAAAGATAGGCAAACGAAATATTGATATTTCTACTGAATGTATCTTTAAAAAGCCGGAAGTATCCCGTATGTGATAAGGTTAATACGAAAAATAGTTGTTACTTTCGGATTATATATAGGTATATGCATTTTTTTAAAAATTAAATTAAAATAATTCAAGTGCTGTAGTGATTTGTCTCGATTAACCAGTCACCCGAACGTAGGATGCCGATGCACCAGCCGGTTGTGCAACTCCAGGCGCCGCTGGTGCGGCTACGCCGACCGCTCCAGTAGTTCCGGGGGGTGTTGCAACGGCAGCTGGAGCGGGTTGGGCCACACCCGGTGCGGAGGTTACGGGTCTATATGGAGGTCCAGGTTTGAAATAAATTGACGGGCGTATGAAATACAAGAGCCCTGGTGATTTTGTGATACCAATTACGGCATATCCCCAACCTGTGCAAATTAATAAAAATATTAAACTATACGAGCAATTAAATCACGCGATACCGCTCCAATTAACAAAATTCTTGAAAATGTGGTTCTCACAGGAAACTACTGTAATTATAACCGAGAGAGCCAAAACTTCCTTCACGGGTGTCTTCATTTCGATTTCGAAACTGTTATTTAGGGTTAGGATAGTTTATTTAGCACGATCCTAGATACCTACTGATTGATTCTGCTGAAATACTGAAATGGTTTCAAATTTCCGAGTTATATATACCTTTTTTACAGGAAAACAGCATATTATACCATTTCATAATTGATTATTCAAAACAGAACATTTTGATGCATCACACCCGTATTACTATACATAGTTAAATATAGAGATACTAATGAACTGTAAAGTGGTTAGGCCTTCAAATATGGGCGCAATACTGATTGTGTTGGAAACAGTTACTTGCATTTTTCTTTGTATAAAAATTGTACACAAAGATTGCACAGAAATTGAAGTATTCTGTGATTTTAAAGGCATTGTTATTGTTCCTGTTGATTTGGCAGTGGAACCGGAATTAGTGTCAAACTGTCAAGACTTATTATCATAATGGCTGACCTTGCTAGAAATCCGATAATTTCACTAGGTACCGGAAAACTAATTGAACTTCCGCTTTCCGTATTCCTACAAGTGTCCCTAACATTAACAATGCGAAAAATTAGCCTATGAATCCAATGAATTGAGAAAATAAGTCAAAATAACGGATGTACGAATCACAGAAGAATCGGGCTGTCATTGGATCTATAAATTGCTCGTTTTGCTGAACTACAATAGGTATAATTACCAATTTAAGCGTAATACCTATTTCGTTCGCTAAATACCTTTTACAGGGATTCCCTAATTGACCCTTGAGTTCCATGAACTGTTGAGCAGGAAATGAATAGGTATAAATATGTACTTGGACACTTGTGCAGTGCTAGTTCACAATTGAAAGAATACAAACTATTTAACCGCTTTATTTTTATAATTTCTGCAATTATTAAAATTTAATTAAAATGCTAACCTGGTTTATCACTATTAACGAAAGCTTAAAATCGATGACTAAATATGAGAATATATTTAACGCATAAATTATACGAATTACACAAAGACTAAAATCTCTGAACATTCAGATTATACAATTTTGGCATCTTTAGCCATGCCGTAGAATATGGTGTCCGGATTTTCCAGAAGTGCACTTGGTGAGTCGAATTCTCTAATTTCTCCTTGATCCAATACAAGAACCCTGTATCACAATGAGTTACAGAATCGTTTAAAAGCAATAGCAATAGGTATACCTAGGTACAGTTAGTAGACAAAACTGAATATTAAAAAAAATCCCGATTACCTATTTGAATCCATAATAGTATGAAGCCGATGAGCAATAGTAATTACAGTTGCATCGGCAAATTCCTTACGAATCGTCTTCTGGATAAGGTCGTCCGTTTCAAGGTCTACAGATGCCGTTGCTTCATCCAGGAGCAAAATCTAATGATAAACGTACATCGTGTTAATTACTGTATTACAACATCACTACCTAGTTTCAAATCATTTACCGAAGTTTTTCGCAGTAACGCTCGAGCTAAGCAAATAATCTGTCGCTGTCCAATGGAAAAGTTCTGTCCCTCTTCTTCTACAATATGCTGAAGTCCTTCCGGCAGTGATTTCACAAATGGTTTCAGGTTGGCTAATTCCAAGCATTTCCATACTTCCTCATCGGAGTAAGCGTTAGCGGGATCCAGATTTTGTCGAAGTGTACCGGAAAAAAGTACTGGGTCCTGCGTATTTTGTAGGCAATCATGGTAATGTTTGCTCAACTCTGTTATAGTCGTTTAATTTAACTAACCTGCGGAATAATTGTAATTTTCTGCCGAAGATCATGAAGCCCAAGTTTAAAAATATCTATTCCATCGATCAGAATCTTTCCGCCGGCTGGTTCAATGAGTCTGAAAAGCGCCAATGTCAGGGATGACTTGCCTGCACCGGTACGACCAACGATTCCAACCTTTAACCCGAATTTAATTAGCTATGCTTTATCATTGTACCGGGTAGCAATTCATTTGAATTTATTCATACCTTTTCGCCTGGTTTAATGGTACATGTAATACCCCGTAGAACTAGGTCCAGTCCGTCCCGATATCTGGTCATGTACTTGTCGAAAACAACTTCACCAGCTTGAGGCCATTTATCATCAGGCTTATTTTTCGGTCTCTGCCAATCAGCTTCCTGTATTGAATTTGGAAAGAAACAAAATATTGGCAAACAATACGGATATCCAAATTGAGGATACAGTAATGTGGAAATTCCAAAATCACCAAAATTCGATAACGTGCGCCAGCAAATATGAATTTGACAGGTTGCATCCAACTGACCTGTGGTGTTTCAGTGAGTTCCGTCAAGCGTTCAACGGACACGATATTCGTTTCCAAGTCGGACATGAGCCGAGCCATAAAGTTGAGAACCGTGGTCACTTGAAGTGCATAGGAAATCGTTAGCCCTGCTGAACCTGGCGAAAGGTTTTCTCTTTCCAACAGTGCGAAGATACAAGTAGCCAGGATTATAAATGCGCCGATAATTTCAAAGCGAATTGAAATCCACCTAAAAAAACAAGGATTTGTCATTTTGCAAGTCGATAACTCGTATTTGATAGCATACATTAATTCTTCAAATGCACCTACATATTCGCGATTATAAATGGAAAGAATGCTTGCTGGTTCGAATCAACGCGTTTGTCGGATTCATTAATGAAATCTTCCTGGAGCTTAAACGCCCGAATTGTCAATGACCCGGAAATAGTTGCACCAAAATGAGAGTACATTGGGGATCTGGTCACAGATTCCAGTCGTTTCAGTTGCCGAGATGTAGCAATATAAAACCTCTGTAAAATAGATAAACCACATTTTACATGTCCAGTTTTAATTTCACAAATACCAATAGGGTATAACCTACCTGCAGAAGAAAATAGCCAATTAGCATCGGTACTACGAAGGCCACGAAGATAGGCGTCGTGTAAGAAATCACGATGAACGTGGCCAGAACATTAAGAAACATTCCAAGGAGTCCCCTCAAATTCTGTGGAATCAAGTTGTCTGTCGTATCAACGTCTTTGGAAAATCTATTTACAAGGCGTCCCAGTGGCGTCGTGTCGAAGTAGGACATCGGGGACTTCAGGACGCGCCTAAGTGCATTGGTATGGAGATTTGCGGTGGATCGAATGGTACCCGTGGCCAGCGTTACGGCAGAGATTAAGGTGGCAATGGCTAAAAGTAAGATTCGATATAGTACCATAACCAGTAAAAGACAATTTTGGACTAATGCTTCAAGCTAACCGAGTCCGGCTCCAATCCCTCCATATCCGATTAGGTATTTATTTGTCGTTTCTTTACTGGACGTTCCGGTCAATGCTTCCTCCAGTGAAGCCTCGGTTGACCAGTCCGAGAGCCAAACGTTGCCGAACGATGTGAGCGCTATTTTAAGCAAAACTCGTATGAAATTCGTATGAAATTCAAAATCACAATTTTTACCCAGAACAATGCATACCGTTCGCAATCACATTGAAAGTCACTGAGGTAACGGCCAGGGTTACACCGGCGGCCTTAATGTAGTCCTTGTACACCTTGAGCGGTACATTACCAGTGGCTGAAGTCTCATCTTGAATCAGTTTCTTTTTCGGTGGTTGCACCGACTTCTTAACCTCAACATGCTCTTCCTGTAAAGGTACAATGGTTAATCATTGAATTTCAGATCGTAATAAATCTTTATAGTTATCAGGGCTAGCGATAAACGGATACCTTTGACGGAAGTCGTTTCAAGATTTGTCCAATCGTTTTACCGGTAGACGATTTTCTCGTTAGGAGTTCATCTGAACCAATGACTTCCTCGAGGTCATGAATAAGCGAAATTGTATCCAATTCCAGGCCTTCATCCTCATTTCCTCCAATATGTTGAATTAGGAATTCGGCAAATTCGCCCTGTATTTCACAAATGCAAATATCATATTTTGATATGCACTTGAATGTTAGCCTGATTGAAATACACCTTTTTCAAAAGCAATTCCCGATATGTTCCAGATTCACTGATTTGTCCATCTTTCATCACAACAATTCGATCTACTTGAGGAAGAAACGTAATTCCATGTGTTACTAAAACTCGTGTTTTTTCACGAAGTCGTCCAGTTGGTCCGATAAGGTTTTCGAATATCACTTTTCCGACATGGGCATCTACGGCACTTTTATCACAATGATATTTTCGTTCAGTTTTTAAAAATACAGTCAAATTGGCATCACAAATCTATAGTACAGCGCATGCCTAACCTCAGAGGATCGTCGAAGAGATAAATGTCGGATTCCTTGTAAGCTGATCTAGCCAATGCTACACGCTGTTTCTGTCCGCCAGAAAGGTTGATGCCCTGCGAAAATGCAGTGTGTTCAAATGTAAATACCAATATGGACATTATTAGCTAGGTTTTAAATTCATCAAATTCTATACCTACCTTTTCACCGATTTCTGTTTGATCTCCTTCTGAAAGAATTTCCAGATCCTGTTGAAGAGCACAAGCGGATATGACACTCTCGTATTTTGCGGAAATGTAAGGATCACCAAACAGAATGTTTTCGCGAAGCGTAGCATTCTGTATCCATGCACCTTGTGCCACATAAGCAATTGTGCCCTGCGTATAAATTATGGCATTAGTAAGAATATTACCTAATTTAAGAATATCATGATTTTTGAATGCCCTCACCTTTGTATTAACAGTGCCCTTCTGCCTTTTCAAATCTCCAAGCAGGGCACACAACAAGCTGGTTTTACCAGCGCCGATAGTTCCAACGACAGCTACTAATTCACCGGTTTTCACGCTAAAATTTACATCTTTCAGAGTTGTTGACTCATCAGTCCACGAGAATGTTCCATTTTTTAGCACGAGTGGATCCTCTAATCAAAAACGATAAATAGCACGAACGTAAATATTAGATTATCAGTGGTTTCCCTCAACACGACAAACGGTACAAAATGATTTCATATACCATAGCTGTCATCGTGAGTCACAGCATTTTCATCCAGCTCTTCAGCGTTCAAAAATTTGTTTAAACGCTTCACGCTCACCGAAGTTTGTACAACCATTGCGATAGCCAATGGAAGCCTTTTGTAAATAATAAAGTCTCAATTAGACACCTGCGTTTGTTTCGGGTTTGGGCGAACAACTGAAGTTGATAATTCTTACGTCGTCATCGGCATTCGAATAATATTTAGCAAACTGAGAGCCACAAACGCTCTTTCAGCATTCAGTACATTGTCATCACTGGAAAGGACGTATGTCGCGAATGTAGCAATTGCAACCTGAAATATAAAATGCAGCAGATTATAAATACAGACTAATTCATCGAAACCATAAAATTGTAAATATTATTCTAGGCCAATTACGGCTTACAATACCAGAAATGGAGCGATTTGGAAGGTAAAAACAGTACTGCAATTAAGATACGCCGCCTTTCTGAGCAAGACCAGTTCTTGTTGTCGAATTGCATCAATTTGTTTTTCGTAGCTAGGCTCCCAAGCATATAATTTAAGAACTTTTATGCCCGATAAAACTTCATTGGTCAGCTTAATTCTTTGATCCTTCAGCTTCATTTGAGCCATTTGGTAGTTCCTGGACACTGTTGCCACGAAACCGTTGAGCGGGATGAGCAGAATTAAAATGGCTACCCCGGCAAATACTGGGCTTCCTAAAGTGTTGTACAGCATAACGATTGAAACAATTATTTGAATAGGAGCACTCCAGAGCATTCCTATGAAAGGCATTACTTCCACGAATTTCTGCGTATCAACGCTCATTAAATTCACGATTTCTCCGACCGTTGATTCTGTGCAATTACAATAATTTTTGGAATTACAAACAAATTATCTTACATTTCCGTCAGATTTAAATATAATCATATACCTTTCTTTGCTGCATTGGAAATAATTAGGGATTTCTTGAAAACTGCATTTGCGAGGACAGTCTTAATTCTCATTGCAATAACCATGGTTCGCTTGGCGCTACCGGCATTCAGAATTGATTGAAGAATTGCAGCTGCGAATAATACAAAGGCATACATATAGCCCTTCCATGCTGGTTCCGCATCCACATCAGCCGATACATGAGCCACTAATCGCCTGCAACATACAAATACGAAGAACGATACTCATCAATCAGAGCATTATAGACAATACAGTAATTGTATAATCAGTAAATGGTCAACTTACTGAACCATTTCGGGTTGAACAAAGACAAGCAAGTCTGCGCAAAGTTTTAGCAACGAGCCGAATGCAAAGGTGAATCCATAGCATTTAAATAATGGACCCATAATTCCCGTTATCGTTTTCTTGCCGGATGTCAATTTTTTCCTGGCGTCAAATAAACAATAACCATAAAGTGTTCTAAAAAAATTGACATTTTTTGTTACTGGTCAAATCCGTTAATTTATTGACTTACTTAGCCGTTTGTCGATCCGCCGAATTCCAGTGCTTAGTAAAAATCGGAACTTGTTTCTGGGATCGGTCATTCGGATTCAAGTCCCAGAGATCTTTCTGCGTCAAAGGGTTGCGGTACCCGGTCCAGGCCAGAGAATCATACCATAGGAAAAATAATTTCGAGAAAAACGTGGAAGATTTATCCGGTGATGGTTTCTGCATTGAAAAATTTGCTTAAGTAATTCTAAATATTCATTTAAATTTGAATAACTGGGACTTACCCCCATATCAATCCCACCGGATAAGCACCAATTTGGATTAACGCATTGTAGAATTAGCTGTACCGCTGTGATCGGGAAGACAATGACTCTTGTCGTGAAAATAATTTCTTCCTTGCTCTATTTGGCCATTCAATTTCAATATAAAATTTGGAATTCGTGTACCAAAGGACAAAATATATACAATTTGCTTGTTTATCGTTACCGTTTCTGCATCTCCAATGCCTTCAACAGCCGTTCGGAACAAAACGGCCTCACAGACTGCCGCGGCAAGCCAGTACAGAAATTGTACTCCGGACGAACCAATACAGTAGTATTTTCCAGCGATTGTTAACACGAAAGCAATAACCTAAAATGCATTTTATTTATGCATATAGCTCGTGGACGTGTAATTTTTAATTGATTTAGAATGTATTGGAATATCAATCTTACATATCCCAGTAAATGTGCTGCAGCGGAGAAATAATCCGCCGAGGTTAAGGACAGCCCAGAAATCCGTACGATATGAGTTATGTATGTAGCAATCAGTGCTGACGTTAACAAGGTTTGAATTATAGTTAAGAAGCTAAATGTTGATTTCAAGTTTTTTTGTCGCTGCTTCGAAGTAAAGATATTGAAAATATCAACAATTGCGAATACAACCAAAAATACCGTTGGAAATCCGGTCAAAATAGTTTCCTCAAAGCAATAGGTAAAGTATGGCGTGTCTGTCCACCATGTGAGGTTTTTGTCCTGAAGTAATTAAAATTATGGATAAAAATAAATTTTACAATTTGGTAAAGTAACTAAATATTAACGGTGTTTTACGAACCCAAAATTCAGAGCGACAAAATTCCTCCATTGTGACCTATTCTTAAACCGGGCTTATGTTGCCAGTACAGTTGACTTGATACTGAATACTGGACAAGCATTTACTACCTATATGATGCTGCCTAATAACTCGAATACAATATGACTCGGCAATAAATGTTATTACGACATTAAACCAATAATGTAAGCACTTCTCTGTGTCAGTAGGTAAAATAATCATCAGGTAGCATTAGTTAAAAACCACGTGTGCATGCAAATCGGGCATTTCCTTGATGACTGACGATAGCGTTTTGGTAGGTACAGTATACAATATACATACATTCGAAAGTATTTTCAGTTAATCTGTACTTTTGATAATGTAAATAAACCGTGTTGAAGCTACAGAAAAATGCTCAGGAACGTTCAGAGGTCCACAATCGTACTATGTAGTGTACAGTGGTTATCAATCTCTTAAAAACAATTGCTAAAAACGGCTCAGATAGCAAATAATCTAGTACAATGCTTTTATAACACGAACAACAATGTCACAAGACTTCATTCCTCAGCTTCTGCATGGGGTGGCGCGGGTTGGACAATCCAATTTGTATTGTACTTTGAGTTCTTATCTGGAAAGATTATTTCGAGGGTTTTCACATGTTCATTTACGCAGGCCATACAAAGTCATATAAAATATAGCGATTATTGATTCACATGAGATTATGTGTATCTGGGTTTTGCATTGTGGACCAAATATTTTGACAGAGAAACCCGAACTATCTAAAATATGCCGCAGGGTAGTTGCAGATAATTTTTAGATTTTCTGTTTTCTGTCAAATTAATAACCGTGATAAATAGCTAAGATAAAATAATTAGAAAACGAATCAAATAGTATTAACGTAGTTTCTATCTCTGTTTGCCGATAACGAAATAATTTTAAAATTTATTTATTTGTTTAACTCGTTCAACTATTATTTATATTTATTTTATTTTAATGTACAAAAACATAAAACGATTAAAATATTGCATTAAATACATATACTGTCAAATAACTACTTCTTTTACATATGTTTATCACAATAACGATACACACTAATTTGAGTTAATTCTAGTTTCGAGGATAACGATATTTCTACAACGCTCAACGATTTCGGAGTTTCCTATTGATAAATACAATACTGGTCTGGTAAACGGTCAGGTACGAACGTTTCGAGTTTCAATTCAAGTTTTCATATTGAACTTCACACGATTTTAGCATCCTTGGCCATTCCATAGAATATTGTTTCAGGGTCTTCTAAAAGTGCACTGGGTGAATCAAATTCTTTGATTTGACCTTGGTCCAGAACGAGAACTCTGGATAAACATAATAAAAATATGTAGGTATTAAAAACATTTACCTTACCATATGGTAATATATGGTATATATGGATATAATATATATATGGTATATAATATATGGTATATAAAAATATTTACTACTGTTTGAAATTCTGTCTCGTTTCTTAAACTCACCTGTCTGAGTCCATAATAGTATGAAGCCGATGAGCAATTGTGAGAACAGTTGAATCCGCGAATTCAGTACGAATAGTTTTCTGAATAAGGTCATCCGTTTCGAGATCCACGGAAGCTGTGGCTTCGTCAAGCACTAAAATCTGTAATTAAATTAATTAATAATTTAGTCGAATATTATTTCACAAAAAGTCGAAACAGATGCCTACTGAAATATTCAATACTTACAGAAGTCTTTCTGAGCAAAGCTCGGGCCAAACATATAATTTGTCGTTGACCAATGGAGAAGTTCTGTCCTTCTTCTTCAACGATATGCTGGAGACCTTCAGGTAAAGTTAACACGAATGGTTTCAAGTTGGCTAATTCCAAACATTTCCATACTTGATCATCACTGTAATTATTTCCAGGGTCGAGATTTTGCCGCAGTGTTCCCGATAGTAGTACAGGCTCTTGTGGAATAATCGTAATTTTTTTACGAAGATCATGAAGACCCAATTTAAATATGTCTTGCCCGTCAATTAAAATTCGACCGCCTGCAGGTTCAATCAATCTGAACAGTGCAAGCGTTAAGGATGATTTCCCAGCGCCAGTACGACCTACAATTCCAACCTGGAAAATAAAGCAATAATTACGCGATTTAGTAACAGAAATACACGCAAAATGCCATTTTTCTGGTTTTGCTTCGTATCAAGTAAATTAAACTACCTTTTCGCCGGGTTTCACAGTACAGCTAATTCCCCTCAGCACCAAATCTAATCCTTCACGATATCGAGTCATGTAGTTATCGAAAACGACTTCTCCTGTTTCAGGCCAAGTGTTAGCAGGCTTATTCATTGATCGCTCCCAATCGGCTTCTTGTGGAGTTTCCGTGAGTTCCGTTAGACGTTCAACGGCAACAATATTGTTTTCTAAATCGGACATAATTCGAGCCATGAAGTTGAGCAGACTCGTCACTTGGAGAGCATAGGAGATCGTTAATCCTGCAGCACCTGGGGTTAGGTTGCCGCTCATGGCGAAAATACAGGCGAAGAGAATTACGAATGCACCGATGAGTTCAAATCGAATTGAGATCCACCTTTAAAAATTAAATTTTAAGAT
>JAQFYT010001324.1:0-17089 GCA_034694925.1 Ceratophysella denticulata
GGGTGCGTCAAGTTGGCAGACGTCAGACGTCAAGTCAGCAGACGTCAGATGCAAACCGTCAAGTTGGCAGACGTCAGGCGTCAAATCAGCAGATGTCAGATGCAAACCGTCAAGTTGGCAGACGTCAGACGTCAAATCAGCAGACGTCAGATGCAAACCGTCAAGTTGGCAGACGTCAGGCGTCCAATCAGCAGATGTCAGATGCAAACCGTCAAGTTGGCAGACGTCAGGTGAAAACCTTCAAGTTTTTATGTTTACAGCTGGTAGACGTGCCAAACCCATTTATATGTCATATATGGCAGCTACAGATGATGTAGCTGCCATCTGGGTCAAGTATAACACATTGAAGTAAGCTATTCATAATTGAAAACAGTTCAGCACAATTTACTGCTTGTTCTATGCATCGTATTTTCTTTTCCAACTCTCCCACAGTATAAATGCGGATCCATGGTTTGAACCACCCTGTAGGTTGATAACGTATACGGTAATTTGAAATAATTAATTGTAGGTATAATGTTCCGGTCCCGGGACTGGATTGAGATTTTATACACGTGTTCCTAATACCTATAGAAGTGGTCCTGCAAATTTTCATCGAAAAAAGGGGTCGCGCCGGAGGTTGTTAAAAAATCATAAAAATCATGAAAATTTAAAAATTAAAAAAATCAAGATTTTTTTACGCAGAACTGTTATAACATATGTGTTGGTCATTTGTAGCCTATAATTACTATATAAGAAAATGCATTCTCTTGTTTTAAAAAAATAATTTCGAAATTCGATATAGTCAATTTTCGAAAAAACATATCTCAAGTTTAAAGCAAAATTTCGAAAAAATACAAATGCTACAATGCTTCTGATGTTATGCCCAATTACGTAAAAAATTACGACCCTTGTGCGACAAACTTTGTATTTCACGTCTGAGTTGAGAAATTTCCACCCAGCTGTAAACTTAACTTGAAGGTTTTCACCTGACGTCTGCCAACTTGACGGTTTGCATCTGACGTCTGCTGATTTGACGTCTGACGTCTGCCAACTTGACGTCTGCCAACTTGACGGTTTGCATCAGACGTCTGCTGACTTGACGCCTGACGTCTGTCAACTTGACGTCTGACGTCTGCCAACTTGACGGTTTGCATCTGACGTCTGCTGACTTGACGTCTGACGTCTGCCAACTTGACGCACCCCAGGTTGCTAATCCAGTGATCAAACCGCTTGTTGAACAACCGGGTTGATTCCTGCCTACATCGGAACACATTGATTGCTGGCGCGGATAAGAATCGCGGCTTTTAGTTTTTTGGAAAATTTCACGTGCATGTTACCTGCTGCGCCTTATAGCTAAAACCCAAGTGAGTGATATAAACATATCCCAATTCGCAATATGCTTTCAGCGTCGAATTTTTCGTTTTTATGCAATTTTACTGGAGTCCGCCACCGCCACCTACCTATTTCTGTCAGTGAGGCTGGGAACACGGCTTTTTCCCACTACTCGGTCAATGTCTGCGTGGAGCTTCGTCTGAACATGTCGATAGTGGACCAAGTAGAGAATTGCCCAGCTCAAGGTTACGGGCGTCGTATCCTGTCCAGCCACGAAGAAGTCAGCTATCACCGAGTGCAAGGAATTAACTGTAGAACGAGCAGAAAATCTATAGTCAAACCAGTGATAGTGATGCAGTAGATAGACAGGGAACTAGAAATCTTAACCCATATTGTACGGTAATAAAATTGAGTATTGGAGAGCACTACTTGCGGTTCGAGGGTGAAAACTAGACGCGGGATCCTGCGTCTTTTCCATTTTGCTCAGAAACACGTCGATAAAATCTCGAGGCTCTTCTTCAACCCGACTGTCCCGATGTTCGTCAATTATTTGCTGAAGAAAATCTTGCCGACTGAGGCTCAGCTTCTTGAGTTCGTTCCAGCCACTCCATGACGGAATCAGTTCTGCAACTTTTGGGTAATAGGCGAGCAAGAAACCCATCAATTTTCCTTTCTCAGTTAGTCCAGATGCTCTATGGAAACAAAATCAGTTTAAGTTTCGCAGTGGTTTGGCTCTGATTCCCATAAAATACGATAAACGACACCTCATGTTCAAAAGTTTGGGAATAGGATCTTACCTTGATGCAATAATGTGAGGAATATTAACAATAAAATATAATGCATTTGATCTGCAAATAGAAACGAAGCTTCAAATTGTCACTCCACTTACACGTCTAACTCTGTTATAATTTTCAAGAGCAGCGGATTATCATGCTCGTAGCGCTGTCCTGTTATAATGGTCCACAGGGAATTGACAACGGCCAAATTAATTCGTCCGTCCAAGCTGGTGGGTTTCCCATCTTGCTTAGCGATCCATTCCGTGAGTTCTTTAACTTCATCCATGATCACGGACTCCATTCCTCCCTTCCCCTTTTTGAAATCACGCAGCGTTCGAAGGGCAAAGCTCCGTTGCTCCACCCACACCTGTCCATCAGCCTGGAAAATGCCTGAAACGCAGAAACAAGCTACAATTATAGGTAATAGGGTTTATCAAAATTGAAAATACAAAATACATTCTTGACTCAATATTTGCTGCAAAACGGTACTATTCCGTGCCACATTGATTACGTATCTATAAACACAGAGCGACTTAACGGCCGTTGGGAGCGCGCAAAATGCGCGCATTCGGCTGGGCTAAATGTCTAAGCTCAGTGCCTTGCAATTGCTAGATTACCACCAAAAAATGTGCCATGTGGATTCGCATAAGAATAGACACGTAACTGGTACTAAATACAAATAGAGCCGCTTACCGTCCCTTTTTCCAGTCACGAAATCTGAAATGGCGGACAGTGGACGACCACTAAAAGCGTTTTCGTTGAAGGCTTCCTTAATGAGCTTGACATCATGCAGAATAACGCACCTGAAATTTAATCCATTTTTCAATTTGGAAATACAAATATGTACTTCCACCTAGTCTGCGAAGGAAAATGAAAAACAAATATGCTTACTTCTGTAGTCCCATTCTGAAACTTGAAATGGGGCCATACTTTTCCTTATGTTTCAAACACGTCTTGTGAAATTCAGGACCGATAGTGAGAAGGTTTCCAATTATCGGATATGCTCGTGGCCCTAAATATACACAATAAAAAATAATAAGATTTTTATATCACCTATTTACATTATTCCGTATTGTATATTTGTGACACCGATGTTTTTATTTGAAGGCTGAGAGGCTCACCGGGTGGGTAGGGCTTTCGGTTTCTTCCAAACAGGAAATACAAAGCTGCTCCAAGAAAGAGAATGCAGTAAATGACTTCAGATGTCGATGCCATTGCAGCTCATTAGTGTATCGGTACAGCGTCAAATAAATAGGAAAACTAAATTGGAAATATTTTAGAGATATAGTCTACCATCAAGAATGAAGCTGTTCAACTACGAAGTGACTAGGAACGAGGAGAAGCTAAAATACTGGCTCTTTAAATTTACCTTCTCGGGTAAAGGCATAACAGCAGACAATGAGTCTTGATTTGTCTTATTAATCAGGTTCTTCCAATCGTCTCTACCAGGATTTTTTTCTATTCAATTCTTCGTGTTGAATAAAATTGCCTTAAAACGACACGCTCGTTTTACCTCACGTGAATTATTATGCAGAGATGCTCATGCGCAAGTGCTTGCATTCGATGTATTATTAGGTTTATGCATTAGTTATTGTTCTGGGTACGCTGAAAATTATATTATTAACCTTGTAGATATGTCTCGCTTTGTTGATTTAGACCCTCCTTTTGAAACACTTCCGTTTAGGCAAATTTAGCAATTTCAACCAATTTTTTTTGCCGATTTTGACTATTTTTTACCATTTTTTCCATATGACGGGTGTTTGCAATTTGAACATTTTTTCCATATGACGGCGTTTATTTTCCAATTTGAACATTTTTTTCATATGGCGGTTATTTTGTAATTTGAACATTTTTCCATACGACGCTTATTTCCCCATTTGACCACTTTTTTCCTATGGCGGTTGTTTTGTAATTTGACCATTTTCCCCATATGACTGTTATTTTCCAATTTGACAATGTTTTTCAGATAGCGTTTTTTTTCTGATTTGAAATTTTTTTCCAATTCGAAAGTTTTTTTTCTACTCATTATTGCCAATTGACCATATTCGCTAACTTTAACTAGCTTTCTTCAATTTATTCCAATTTTATAAATGGGGCAAATTTTTAAACTTGTGGTCCTATCCATATTCATACATAGTAGAATTCTTGAGGTAATTCAATGCAAATAAATTTCTTTCGTTTAATCTAAATTTGTATTACTACTGGACAATATCTTCCAATACTATTGCGCGCGGTTGCGAATACAAATTTGGCTATATTTGTAGTGGACAATTTCTTATTTTTATTGGGAATTTTAAGTATATTATTGGGCGTTAAAGCTAAAAGTTTTTTAAAGTTTATTTATCAGCTTCTGAACTTAATTTGATTAAAAATTAATACACTTGAGTATTTTGACAGACAAAATGTACCTCTTAACGCTTTTGTTCTTTGGGCTTTGTGATTTAAAGAATTTTTTGATTTCAATGATTATGGGTTTGATAGCAGCTGATAGGGTCCTGAATTTACAGTAAGACTACCATGGATTGAAATGTTTTGGCAAAATGTATAATAAATCGTATTTTCTAAAGCACAAACTGCTGACCTTCCCTACGCTTTTATTTCGATAGGCGGCACACTGTATACATATATTACTGTATTTAATTAGACACAAATACTTCATCAGGCAAGTTGGAAATAGTGACTATGTATGTGGTGAAAAGAGTACATAATTTCTGTCTCTCGTCAACTGGAACCTCACCGATATTATGAAATTGACAATTGACGACTTTACGACGAGCTAGGGATAGACAAAGTAAGAGCTAAAAAGAATAGTCGCAATAAACATCTCAAAAACTTGAGTTCATTACGTTTAAAAATTCAAGTTCGTGTTGATAAAATGTGAGATTTTTCCATTTTGGACCATTTGCGATTTCTGGATTTTTGATAATTTTATGCAAGACCTTAAAGTAGTCTAACAACTAGCCAGATAAAAGCTATTCATAAAGACTTAAGTTATCAACGCTATAATTGTCAAGCTAATATATGTGCGTGTCATATCGTCACAAAATGCCAATGTCTCAAGTCGATATTTTTCTTGGTGTCTCTGGTGAATATGAGTAAATCCATATATCCATAAAATATTACAGCAACATCTGGAAGCTGGCACGGACGATTCATATATCACACGTGTCTGATATGTTTAAATTTCGGTTTTCTCAGTTTGATGTATGGTAATTGTTCAACAAATGGTTTTCAATTTAAAATACTTTAAGATCCGGCTTATACAACGCCAATGTAATACATTGTCTGTTAAATCCAATGACTTGTCACTTGTCCACAAAACTTGTTTCAAAATTTACGACCCACTTGAATCGTAGGTATCCAATAAGTTATTATAAAATTCAATGCTGTGATATTAACTCGAATGCTTTTGAAGCTCATACACAACTTTCATCACCACAATATGCAGGCAAGCGGCACGGCATTAGCATAGCAGTAGGGAGATAAATTGAGCTTGCCTTTCCCACCTGATAACTTCCAATGCACAGCCAATGAGTCAGCCAGTAATAGATTTGATTAGTTACGTCCTAGTTCAGCTCTGGAAAGCATTAAAGGAGGACAAACCATCACGGGGTAATCTTATCAGATATTTCTAGGCTGTTGATTTCAACTGAATAACAATTAGTAAATACCTACATCATTGCAGTGCGGAGCTAGAAAATGGCATGGGACAACCTTCATCCGACATGTCAGCGAGTTCTCAAATTTTGGTTCGGTGATCCAAATAATGCCGAAGAAACTGGTTACGGTAAAGGACAGTTGCATTGGTGGAGGAGTCCTCCTAAGCTGGACGATCAAATTCGTGCGGAATTCATCGGTGATTACGAGAAAGCACGCCGTGGAGAATATGATGACTGGAAAGAAGATCCTTACGGTTGTCTTGGGCTTATCATTCTACTCGACCAAATTCCAAGAAACATTTTTCGCGGAAAGCCTGAGACTTACACCACAGATCTCTTAGGATTGGAACTGGCCAAATTGGCTCAAGAGCGGGGTTATGCCAAGAAAATCCTTGCAGCCGGAGATGAAGTATATGACCGATTGTATGAAAGACATTTCATGATGCTGCCGTTTGCCCATTCGGAAAATTTGGATGACCAAGCTACGAGTCTTGCTATTCATCGAGAATTCAAAGTTGATGGCATGATTCAAAAAGCTGAACAGTTTTACAGTGTAATTGAAAGATTCGGAAGATTTCCACATCGAAATGAGATCTTGGGAAGAGAGTCTACGCCCAAAGAACTTGAGTATTTAAGAGCAGAATGGAATAAATGATACTTAAGAGATAGTTTAAATCACACATGTTCATGTAAATAACAGAGATTCACAATTTCATTTTAATCAAATTGAACAATCAAAAATTTATTCATTTTTTAAGATATGTTTACCCTTTACAATGATATGCCATGTTAAATGTCCATGTCAGCGCTCATTAAAATACTCGAGGCCGTAATCATATTTAAAAATTAAAATGTATATCTGTTCTAATTAGGTATTTCAATGGTAGTACCATCAAAAGGATGATAACTGTGTAATAAAAATCTGTTCTTAAATTGCTCCAATAATCTTTATATGCAACGAGTTGATCAAATCGGTGAATTACTAAGAAATATTTGCATATGTTTTGACACTGGTTGCAGCTAAGTCTTTGGATTTGTATGTGTATGAAACCACTAAATCGCTCCAGAACATTCAAGTACCGGCTAACCGTGTTTGATTAAGGTTACGTGTTGAATGTCGGCTGTCAAATTCAGGATTCAAAATCCAAAACTGTATATTGGATGCCTTATTAATATCATATGTTAGCTATCAAAATTGATTGTCCTATTATTCTAGTTTAATTATAAATTTCCCATTCCTGAGATTGATATGACCGAAAAGTTAAGTCAATGACTCTACTGATTTTTTGGTATTGAATTTAATAGAAGTATAGGTATATTGTTGGCAGGTTAACGGTAAACGCCGAGATATGAGAAGCCTAGCCGTTAGCTTATAGTTCAGATAATAGACAGCGTTGTAATCTTTTTGTAAAGGCGTACATTGCAAGTATTGATTGCTTTGTGTCTATTCAGTTGCGGTTCTGGTCCGTTCAATGGGCACTATATTGTACAGTTGATGTTGCGTTTCGTTTTGCATTTCGCTGTGCATTGCATTCTGTATTTCAATTGGTATTCCGTTTTCCTTCTGTCAAATTTTGATTTCCATCTCGCAAACATTTGGGCGGCGGTTATGGATCAGTATACCATCAGACATTTAAGTATGTCATGAAAATAATAAAGGCCAACAAAACACGAGCCAAATGATACCGCAAGAGACATTCTGTAAAGTTTTGAATAGAATAATCATGACTTGAGATAAGAATTTATGGTTACAAGTGTTTTCCTAATCGGCGGAATAAAAAAATTGATTGGGCGAGTACAAACCTGAACAGAGAATACTGAGAATACAGAGAATACAGAACAGAGAATATTATAAATACTGAGTTATACAATACTCTATGGTATTGCTAGGACACGTGAAATGCTAAAGTGGAACTCATATCAGACGTTTGTCAGGTGCAGAATGCAGATATTTGAACAAATAGTGTCGTGTCAAAAGCGCTTCTCCAAAAACCAGTTTGTATTCCAAATTTTTAAAAATATTCGATTGATATATGAGGATAATATATTTCCTTTACAAGCCCAGAATCTAGAATCAAGACAATTTAATGAGTAATTCCTATATAATAATAAATTTAGAGATTTTTATAATTATTTCCATTGAAACGTGTTTTTGAATATTAAATTTCCATAACTGACAAGGCTTTACATCCTGCTAATAAGTTATAAACTAGTTTTGCCCTGCGTAACTCTTGTAACTAGAAGTTTCTTTCAGGAAGGTCAAATAGTATGTCTAAGTCTGTCGGTTCGTTCCATCTGGCTTTAATTTTTTCAAAGATACGCGGTGCAAGGGTCATAATTCACAGACCCCCTCCCAAGAAATAAAACTTCAGATTGAAAAAATATTTTATCCTTCGTAAAGATGAGACTTTGTTTAAAAAAATCTACAAAACCTCAAGCGGCCAACCACGTAGCACGACAATTCACAGCGCTGAACTCCATCGCATCGACAAATCATAGCGGCGACTATACGGTATTTACAGTCAGCCCAATTCATAGTGGCGAATAACTTATAGTATGTTTAAAAATGAATTAAGTAAAGCGTATTTAACACGGCAAGCAGATGAATGATGAATGCTCTCTTGCTGAGGATGAGCATATCTGTAACATTTCTTGTATTGAGTCCGTTGTAAATAACTACAATTCCGATTCTAGTTAAGCTACGTTTGTAAATGTAATACCAATTCTTTGATTAATAAAAACATAATTCTTTAGGGCTGATAATAAAAAAAAGTAGTTTTCATTGCATGCACTTTGTAAATTGTCTTGAGCAGTATCCGAATTATGAGGTTCATGTTAGAGCTCAAGTTAAAGAAATATTAATCAAGTTTAACCAAGGCTTTGGAATACGAAAGCTCCATCTATCATTATTTCATCAATAATTGGATTCTGTTTGCATGAAACCGGTTATTTGCACAATAACTCGTGCTGTCTGGTGAATGAACTAAGATCACTTTTACTTAACTATAACTTAAATCCAGAAAGCAGTCCTGCCGTTAATCTATCATTTTTACCAGAAAAAACACACATTGTCAGCTTGAATATTAAGCTCCATCAGGTTTATCTGTCGGAACAGAAAAATTTATGGTCCGTTTTAATGGGGACAAAATAACTCAAAACAAGTACAAAAAAAGGTTTGCACAGTACAAAGAAAATTGGGACCGATACCGATTATATGGTTGATTCACGTTTCCTTAAACATGTAACTGCTTCATTTCAAACACAATTTACATACATTTTTGGAAAAAGCCATGTAATGGATACTCATAAAATTGAGCCCGCTCAAACTCAATTTCTGTACTAAGCCAACGAGATGAGGTTCTTGTAAAGCGGGCCATTCTGGCACAGGCTCAATTAACCCTAATTAATAAACGGGCAAACGATTTGATAATTCAAAATTCTGGCCTTAGCATTATTTGAAGACAAATATTAGCTTATTTTAGCCCTTATTTCATATCTTACATATCTCTAAGAAATCGATACCAAACGTTTTATCATTGCAAATTAATACCATGCCGAAATATCACCACGGATTAATCAATTTATTAGTTGAAACACGCCGAAGCTCAAAAATCGAGCCTCAGCATTTCATTAAGTGTGAAACTAATGTAATTACAAGCTTTAAATTATAATAATTATATGCACTGGTTTAGTCACAAACGATAAAGAATTAGACGATTGGTCATGGAAAATAAATAGCATTCATAGTATTTGAACGCCTTTTGCACTCGGTCTTAAGCCCGTACACAAGGCTAAACGACTGGAATGCTGTAAGCGGTTGTTGTAGATCTACGATGAGGATCCAGAAATTTCTTCGAACGTTTAGTCACAGCTGAGAAATAAAAAAACGCATTCAAGCCTATTCAAGATTAAACGATATTGAATGCTAAGATTAGGTAAACCTAAACGCATAGTTGGCAATATAAAATTTATTGTTTTCTGTAAGAAATGCAAGATTAGATTCAGTCAAATCAAATGAAACCTACGACTACGGAATTACACTGGGGGAAAATATTGTAAATGGTTGTCAGCCCACATCGAGCCAAACGCTTACTGGTCCACTCTGAGCTGAAAGATCTGATGCCGCCTTTGGTAAGCCTAAAGGATCAGATAATAGTCAGTTCCTGGAACAAACTTACAAGTGAGGCCCGTGAATTGAATCATTAATTGTTTTTACCTCGTCCGCAGCTCTGCGAAGCCGCACTGAGTTTCGAGGTCCCGTGTTGCTCACCAACTTGAACAAGTAGCTTCCAGAGTCGCGCAGTAAGTTGGAAGGTTCATCGAAATCCTATTAACCACAAAAGTTACAAAATGAATGCACAATAAAATGCAATGTCAAAGCCTTCATGTTCCAGTCTAAATCTCTGGAAAGTATTATGTGTCGTCTAATACAAGATGAGTGCATGTCCATGACAAAATGAACATAATGGAACGTCTCAAAACTGACTGAGATATGAATATGCTGTTCGCCCATGAAAACACAACCACCTTGACTTGTCCAGAGTCTAGGACTAGAATTCGGTCACTGTCCATCACCGTGTCCAGACGATGAGCGATCGTTAAAATTGTGGACTCACGGAAGCGTTTACGTAATGTTTCTTGAATAATCGAATCGGTTCTATAATAATGAAAAATGAGAATTACGTAACAAATAAAATCGGAACCAGATGTGTAAAAGGTTAAATTATTTCTCACTTCGTGTCTATGTTGGCCGTGGCTTCATCCAGGATCAGAATTTTGCTTTTACGGAGAATAGCACGAGCCAAACAGATGAGCTGCTTCTCTCCGTGGCTAAAATTAGCACCGCCTGCAGAAACCTGCTTTGACGAATACAAGTAAATATTCACTAAATACTATTGTATATTTAACTATTCATAGTGCACACACACCATGAGCTCCAAATTTTGTCCAGAGCTTTGAATTCTTTCTTCCAGTTGCACTGCCTGGAGTGCTGCCCACAGGTCGGCGTCAGCATAGTGTCCGAATGGGTCCATGTTGTGACGGAGCGATCCTGCGAACAGGACAGGGTTCTGCGGAATGATGCCGAGCTGGGAGCGAAGGTCATGCAGTCCCATACGGCAAATGTCAACGTTGGAGATATGAGTGCTACCGCGGGCTGGCTCAACAATGCGGAACAGACTAGCGACCAGACTGGACTTCCCCGCCCCTGTCCTTCCAACAATCCCTACCTGTCTCAAACATATATCGACAAGTTTTCAATATCGATGACAATGACAGCAACAACACCTTGAGCTGATCAATTACTACTAAATTGGAAAATTTCAATGCGTCACCTTTTCTCCAGCCTCAATTTGAAGATTTATATCTCGAAGGACCTGAACTCCATTTTCGTAGGCGACTGCCATCTCGTCAAACCGAATTGCAGCATGTCGAATCCAGGATGAACTTAGATTTCCACCTGTAATCAACGAAAATGTGCTTTAAAACCGGAACCAACCCTCAAACCTCATCGCGAAAATCGTCCCTAACAGCAATGTATAACGTATTCCGGATGCATATTTCCATACCCTACATTATAGGTGCAACTACGGTGTGTATTCTTATGGGAGTCAACTTGTCACATTCCCCAATCTAACCCTGCGGGAGTTTAACCTAACATAAAATGTGACATGTTGACTCCCATAAGAATACACAGCGTAATTGCACCTGCAATGTAGGGTTTGTAAATATGCATTCCGGATACATGGAGCTGTACAGTGAGTAGGGCGCATGTACCTAGAGTTCTAAGTGACGCTTCTGGCTTGACAGCTGAGTACTCCACCGCTCTTTCTACAGCCACCATTTGGTTGTGGATTTGTGTCCACATGGTCGTGCTGGCTCTCACACACCCCGTCAATGAGATAGCTGACGAAAGAGCTAGACCGAACTGGGTAGAACCTGCAAGAGCAAGCAAGTATGTACCAATAAGTACAAGGAAATCAACGATTTCAACGATTTTGTTTGTTTAAGGCAACTTTTAGAGAGCTCTCACTGGTATCGAAGAGCAAGCAGACGAGGAGGACACTCGTGACGTACAAGTCAGCCAAAAGCTCTTCCCAGCACTGGAACCATCTTGCGGCGGACAAGTACATAAAGAAACTGGACGTGTGAACGTCTTGTAACGTATCCAACTGTCCGAGAAACGTACTCTCGGCTCCGAATGCTCGAATTACCGAAATTCCACTCAGAGTTGTAGACAGCTGCGCCAGAACAGGACTCCGACCTGAGTTTTCCAGAGCAAAATAGTTAGTTATGCATGCACATTTGGATATAGAATATAAATAGTGGGTAGATAAAGAGTGCTTTGTACGTTGAATAAATATTTACCTGTTGACTCTAGGCGCTTAATTTGAAATGAGACGGTGCTGTAGACGCGGACCATTCCATACAGTAGAAGCATGAGAACGACAGACGGTAAAATTAGGCTAGGACTCATGAGCACAACCACGAAAATGAATCCCAGCCCCATCAATCCGGTCTGCAGGAAAAAAAAACCAAAATTTCAAGGCGCTTCACCGTGGGCAAATTTTTCAAAAAAAGAAAATTCCACTCCGTTTGACTCAGTGTTTAATGCGCTACTAATATATGAGAAACATGCTAATGGTGATGTTAGTTTGTTTTAAATTGAACTAAGAACTCCATAATCAAACATTTTAATGTGTACTCACTGTTACATAGACGTAGAAGAGCTGTGGGATGAACTCATCCATGTTCCCAATGTCATTCGAGAACCGATTCAGGATCTGTCCCACTGACTTGATTTCGAAGAACCGCATTGGTGCTCGCATGATTGCCGCAAAGAGGCGGGTGTGCACAGCGGCTGAGGATTTTACGAGTGTCCCAAGAAGGGCATTTGCACGCAATGTGGCTGTCAGCGCCATCGTAACCACAAGCACTGCGAAGACAACCAGGTCAATCCTTCCACTACTGTCGTTTTTCGTACTGGATTCCTGAATTGGAACTCCAATTTGAACTGACCTACACATATTATAAGATATAATTTTTATTTGGCACCAATTAAAGTTCAATTTTGAAGGACGGAGAATCACCGACCATTTCTGAACCCATAAGTCCGAGCCACTGGAGAGGACCTGGACAAAGAGAGTGAGAAGTCCCACGAGAAATAGGAAAAGTAGGGAGTTCCCAGATTTGAAGTAATGAGCATAGAGTTGGAATGGGATGTCACCCGTGGCCCTTGCTTCCTCTGAAATCTGCTTCTTGAAAGTCCCGTAGCCCCGTTCAGGAACACTGGATGGTAACAATTAAATCTTACGTCAGTTCAAATGCAGAAAACAAGTTAGGTACCAAACCCGTGAAATTACTTCGGAAGTCCAACTGGAGCGGTGGGTGGAGCTCCGTCCTCCTCAAGCACTATTTCGTCCACGGTCGTCGAGAATTCCTCGTCGTGCTCCGCGTCATCCTTCCCGCTCCCGCACACCTCATCATAACTTCCTCTTTTTGTGACACACCCTTTGTCCAAGGACAAAATTTCTGTCGCTTCCCGCAAATGATGTGTTTGATGCGTCACGAGAATGACGCACTTTTCCCGCAGGAGACCGCGGATGCATTTTTCCATGAGGTGGCGAGCCACGCGAACGTCGACGGCGCTCAGTGGATCGTCCAACAAAACAATGGCGGCTTTAGAGTACACGGCTCTAAAACCATAAAAGTTTTGAGCATGCTCTCTGCAAGAGATTGACCATCATCACCAGAAATGTTCACAACTCACCTTGCTAGATTAATACGTGCCTTCTGTCCACCGCTGAGATTGAGCCCTCTATCACCAACCAGCGTTTCATCTGCGTGGACAAATTTGCCCATATCTTGAGCTAGGGCGCATGCATTAACCACGGTCTCATACCACTTATGCTCAAATGGTAGACCGAACAGTATGTTGTCTTTCACGCTTCCAACGAAGAAGCAGGGTTCCTGTGAGCTGTAGCTAACTGACCCGTTGACAGAAACACTTCCAGTGTTCGAGCTGGCTTCTAAAAGAATGGACTGCAGTAGGGTGCTCTAATAATTCATCGTAAAATCAGATATATAAGCTCTTGTCATAAACTCTATAGTTTATTTATTTATAAGTACTTTTCCACTGCCAACGGGGCCTATGATTCCGAGCAGTTGGCCAGCCGTCATGGAGAAGGACACGCCAGACAGCACGCTTGTATCAGAGCCCGGCCAGGTCACGCTCAGATCAGCAACACTGACCCGGGCCTCATTCTGCTGATTCCAGGACTTCAGCATCACAGTTTTCTCTTCCATGAGCAAAACCCTCTGAATTGAAAGAAAAAATCAAGTTCATTTATAAAGGGTATAGGTATCCATATAATTGTTGTAGACGTGTACGCTGCGGGTTATGTACCTGGATTCGCTCTACGCAAATCTTCATTTCAGAGTATCCAGCTATACCTGCAGGGAAGTAGTAGCCAGATGTTGCCGAGACAACATTATACATCGTGAGCGTGATGAACATCTACGGAAGGAACATGTAAATTTTACATAGAGAATCTCTCACCAATAGCTTACACTATAGAGAATAAGTTACCGTTTCTGCGTTGAGCGGACGGTTAGTCAAATAAAATGTGAGGAACGTAAGCAAAGTGCAAATTTTGGCTGAGGTTTCGACCATACTAAACATGAATCCGAGTACATTGCTCTTCTTTTGAACGGCCTTAATTTCAGTCCTAGAAAGGTTCAACATTTACAAGTAAATAAGTATAAGGATTAATCCTAGTAAAGTTTATCTTACATTCTAGTTGTTCGACCAGCCCTGAAAACCCATACATTTCTCGTGGATTTTTGTTGGAAACAAAATGGTAAACAAGTTTTGTCGTAAGAAGTTTTTCTAAAATTGTAAGGTTTATTCAGTAGGGACATTTTTTTGAAGATTGTGCCCTTGGGTGTTTGGGCGTTAAGATCGGGATTCAATCAGGGTTGGACTCGTTACGACAAGAGATATTTGAATTTTTCGCGAGCCTGCTCAGGAAAAAAACCTACGGATGGAGTTGTCACTGATTAGATGGATGCAATCATTTTTAACAACTTTTCTAAAAGTGTTTAGTTTTCGCTTGTTTCTATTGCCAAATGCGGCTATGCTTAATGCTAACGCAAAAACATGAGGTGGTCACTGGAACACTGGAAAACAAACGTGAAAGATTACACCAGCTCCGCAGCATTCGAGAATTGCAATGAGAGACAGCTTCAGTATTCAAAATAGTTAGTTAAAATTTGTACATTCAGTACAAATGTATGTGTGGTATACTGTATGCGGATAATGCAGTGAAACTCATTCCGTTGGAATTCGGTTGACAACCACGTGACGTTACCCCGGCGTTCATTTTATTCAGAATTCGAATTAGTGCCGAAGATAGTAAAATGGTGATCTCAATGATAAAAAGCAGCAATTGAAGTTTAATTTGAATGAGTTATTCAACTCGTGCTTGGTTAGTGTGCCTTTAGAATGGAAAAACGTTCTGACCTACGGACTTCCTCCATTTGGTCTTTGTACGGCTGTTCCCAGGTGCACATCTTCACCAACAGCATCCCATTCAGTACATCAGTTATGAGGCGAACCCGCTGATCGGTAGCTCTTGTCACTTTTTCTCTCAATTTCCCAACCAACTTTCCAAACATGGCTGTGGAACGTTGGGAAACCGATAACGTATTAAACAATGTACATTGGATGTGGACTCCATGCGCATGCTTCTTGTTCAGCCTAAGTTGTTGAACTTAACCAACCTGAAATTGGAACGAGGCAAACGAGATAGGCAATGCCCGGAAGGCAGGCAGGGCCAGTATAGGTCCAGAGCAGGAGTGTTACGACGATGATTTGGGCAGGGGAAGCCACGATGTATGGCAACCAATCCATGTTCCGGTCGAACCGATTCACGTCGTTAGACATGATGTTGGTTAACTGGCCAATCCCGGTTGCTGCTAGAGAGGCTTGGCTCAAAGTAAGAACCTACAGGGATCAAACCTTCAATAATTATTGTCGCATTTGTATACCAAATAAAACGTATACCAAAATATATAGTTTCGGGCTGGTTTCAACCAGAGATATGCGATCCTATTACGAGCAACTTAGCCTAAATTGGCACTAACGAGATTTTCTGTCGTACATTTTTTTTGTTATGGTTATACCAAAAAAGTAGTTATGAGTACTGCGGCTGTCGTACTATTTGGCGTTTGTTGTCCAATCAGAGGAATTCTATCAAAATGCTTTAACACAAGAAGCTATTTTTACACGAAAAAACGATTGAAATATCAACGCAAACGCGTTTCACAATGTCTATCGCGCTAGGTTCAATGACAACTTGAGTGTTGGTGCTACTGGTACGCGGGTTAAATATAACTAAGTATGTAGAAATCATCAACGCTGCACAAGCTAGGGTAAAAGTACTGGTAATAGGCTCGCATATTTCTAATTTCAACTCGAGAGCGGTAAAGCCATAGCGACTCACCTTTCCATAAACCAGACTTGTCAATGAAACCCTAATCCGCATGCCCATGGACTGTAGCATGAAACCAGAGTGATGGAAGAGGAAGGTACTCAGGAAAGTTTCGACGATGAAAACACTGACCAAGGTCCAAGTTGTCGACACCGAGTACTTTCCGCTAACACAACCCATGAGCCATCCCACTAATATGGAAAAGCTGGTTCTGTATACAAAGAAGTTTAAGAGTAGTATTAGTATCCAGACTTCAGTAAATTTTAAATTAAAAAATCTGCTAAAATAGTACATTGTACAGAAGGTTTCTGACAGAATGATGAAAGTGAGTGTAGGTAAGTATTTCCTACAGTTGAAAATACTAAAGATCAAAAGTCGCATTGATATTTATTTATGTGTCGCACCTTAGAAAGCACTGCTGTACTAGAACTAAGCTGAGAATGACTAGGAATTCGGCTCCGAACATTTTCCTGAGCACGCGCTTGAGGCTTGGATTTGACTTCCCCAATTCTTGCCGCCATAGCTCGGAGACACGACTACCCAGGAGTTGTGTTCTGTGCTTTGAGCTCTGGGGATAAATGTCTTCCTGTTCCAACTCCCGCTTACTCCCAAGTACAATCACCGGCACTGGCCACCTGTTTTGACGTTTTTAAATATTTAATGAAATATAGTTATTATTGGGAGGCATTTTTCGATGCATTGAGAAAATAGATTGTGCGTTAGGAATGAAGACTTTTGCATTGAGAAATGGTTTTTTGCATTGAGAAATGGAATTCCGCAATAAGTGAAATTGCCATATAATTCTATAGGTTAGGTTACTTTGTGGTATTTAAAAACCCTAACCTAACCTGTA
>JAQFYT010001325.1:0-17088 GCA_034694925.1 Ceratophysella denticulata
TAGACATGTAATAATAATGAGACAGAGAAGTCGTTGGCATTGGCCTATAAAACCGAACTTAAATCTAAATAGAATCCCAGCTATCAGGTACGTAGAATTGGCATGACATTTCCATTTCTCCGAAATTGACACTCGGGTGTGTTGCCACTCCAAGAAAAAAATCAAATTGTTTGGAAATGATTGCACAGAAGTTAAAAGGCATACACGTGTCAAGTAGTTGAAGCAAAGAGCGCAAATTTTTGCCTCCTCGAAGTTGTCAGAATCCGAGATTCCTTGTGGCTTGGCTGTGTCGGAGTCTCTTTTTCTATCCAAGTATTAATGACATTTTGCGAGGGAGTAGTTTGGGGAAATGGACCAAAAAACTCATTACTGTCTCAAGACTCGTATTCCTTCCACCCACCCACAAGGAAAATCTCGTAACGGACGAGATGCGGAATTGTAATTAGTTCAGATTAAAGTCGTGGTTCGGGTTCCTAATTCCTTCGCAGGTCTCAGAATCAGAATCCTTAAGGAACGCTACGCAACGCACTGACTGACGCATTGTGGGTAATATTGTTTTCCGGACTTTTGAACCTCGAATCTTTGGGCCTATAGCCTATTATTATTTAAAATCTATCATGTATCGTTCGTGATTATCCTGAACTCAACACGTTTATAAGATTTCGAATGTCCTGGGAATGATGAAACCGCCCCGATCTTCTCATTAAATAAAGAATTTTCGAAAAATTCCCTAACTTTGCTCCTAGCTGAAAGGCCAAACTTAGTATAGGAATGAAGGGAAAATTCTATTTCGAGATGTTGGATGTTGAATTTGACAAAACCCAATAATTCCACGATTCATCGCCTACGCCTTGCACATTTAAACGGGAAACAGATACAGGAGAGCCGAGAGACCTCGTCGTCGTCCGGGCGGAAGGAGCTGAAGCAGAATCGAAAATTGAATTAAGAAAACGACAGCGACAGTAGCAGTGGGGTCTTCTTGGACTTGGTGCGGGGTGCGGCATGCAAGAAGTTCAGCGAAACTCCTCTGACGTCCTCCGCTCAGAGATCTGACTCAACCCGTGCCTAAATGTTTAAATTCAATGCAAATATAACCCACACGAAACGAAGAGAAAAAAAAATTAAAAAATAATCCACGTGATACGGGATGACATGAGGACACGAGGAACCGAGGCCATGGCCAGCCAGCAGGAGACATGGGGGAAACTGAATTTAGAATTTGAAAAAATCCCTAAAACTTTTGTCTTTTGTAACCCATCAGCAGTATAATCAATGACTCTACAAACGAGTCTTCTTGGTTTCAATTGAGGACAATGGAGGACGGAGGGGGGACGTCCAAGTGGAGCCGACTATTTTTTACATAATTATTTTTCTGTTGTATTTTGTATACTGCATTCTATAGGAACATTCATAGTGTTTCCCATACTGACTCACTGACTCACCAATCCGACCCCAACTCAATTAAAATCACTAAAAAAATTCTGAGCTCCCCTCTCCCTCTTCCTTCCACAGCATGTTTCCATGGTGATCTGCCTACAAAACACATTATGGTCATGCTCATATTCAACTTATATATGAGTTTCAAAATTCAGAAATGCCCTGTGGAGTATTATACTTTTAAATTAAAAATTCAAATAGAGTAGATTAAAAGTTTGAAACTTTTTCTATGAAGATAAGAGGTCAAGCCCAAGCCGTCATTCGGTAAACTTTTAGTTTGGGATATACCTAAATTGCTTAAAAAAGCCAGTAAGTACTGTGATATGATCTCCTGATTAAAACTCAAGAATGTAGGGGAATACGGAACGAACTCATTGGCGAAATGTTGAATAAAAAAAATTCGCCTTAAGGGATTTCGTCAAATTTCAAATTACTGACAAGGACCTACTTAGGATGGAGACAGGACATTGTGCTTGGGTCAATAGAATATTTATACTTCGTTGCGAGTTCCAGCTCTCAGAACAGCGCACGTTCTATGTCCTATTCTCGTAGATATCTCCTTATAAATATTTCACGTCGTATCATTAAAGTTAGGGGTTTACCCGGACTACAATCCAGGAAAACCCCGAACAATAGGACTTGAGTCTACTTGTGTCTAACTTTCAACACTAAAAAGGCCCAGTCTAGCGAGCGGTCATTGTACAGTAGAGAACAGCACTGAATCACTTCTTTTAGATCAGCAGGGTCTTATGGGATTATCCAAGTCGTCGTCTGTCCGTCCTTCCGCTATTTCGCCCTAAAACTCGCGGTAAAATAATTCCGCGATGAAAAACTTAAGAAGCGAATTTCTTCATATCAAAATTTGGTCAACCCTTCTTGTACCAGGCTGCAGTTAAGCAGGATGATTTCTTGTTTCTTCAAAATCCTGATACTCCCCATTCATCACAGCCTCCAAAAATTCGTGCATGACGTCAACAAAGCAATTGAGCCGAAGAATCCCAAAAGAGAAAGAAGAAATCGGGGCAACCAAAAAAAAATCCCGGGTAACAGCGGATACATTGCCGCCTGCCGCTCTTCCGCTAACGCACTCGACCCAATCAACTTCCCTTCTTGAGTCAGTTCCAGTCCAGTCTCGTCTTAACGAGACGAAGATGACTTGGGTGAAAAACTTTTTTGAAAATCCCAATGCCACCGCCAACACAGCGAGACATCACTAATACACCAAGGCTACAAACTACAAAAATAAAGTCTGCCAAAGTGTCTGGCTCACTACAAAAAAAAATACATAGCGAAACTTTATCTGGACCCAGTCAGGGTCATTATGAAGTCCCGAAACAACCTCATTACGTGAGCCTTCTCGTCAAGCAAAAAGAATTCAATTGCTCAACTACAACTACTCGCGGCATGGTGATAGAGCTAGCATTCCGAATCTGAGCCCTGTCTTTCAGCCAGCCCTAGAATAACCATATTAACTTTATTCGTGAAATCTGTACCTACGTACACACACACACATGTATTTTCATCAATATATTCGACATGTAGTCAAGCTGGATTGCTGTCTTCTCTCAAATGTATTTGAATCAAAAAGTTTTGTCGGACAAAATACCACGTTTTTGAGGACTCAATTTACCAAATACCAAATGGCAGACAAAAACCAAGCGAGACCTACCTATCTAATCTTCTTATGGACATGCGAAAATAAATATATGGACCACGGGCCACGGACCAAATGTTAAATGTGCGATATGGGGTACGGATACAGTTAGAAGGCCTTGAAGCCAGAGGAGTAGGAACGGTGTATCTATTTATTTCCCTTGCAGAAGTCAGACGTCATTGCCCACATCACAACACAACACAAACTACAGTTTGTGAACATGTGATAAAACTTTCATCCCCAGATTGATCCACTTCTTTTTTTTTTACTTCCCTCATAAAAAATAATTGTCCTTCCTCTTCCAACCATCTAGTCAATATATATATATATATATATATGAGTATTAGCTTGCAAGTCCTAGGCAAGGAGTGCGGAGGGAACAGATACGAAAAATTAAGAGACACAAAGTAACCAAGTAACCTTCAGGGAAACTCAAAAAGACTTCAAATAACCCATCACCACTTCAGCCTACAGCATTATCAGACAATAAAATAGGAAATATACTACCAAACTACCAAGGCAGAGAGGTGCTGTGCTGATACAAGAAGCTCAAAGCTAAAGCATCCCATCATGTAACAACCAACCAACCCTAGTACCCAACCTCTTAGAGTTCTAACTGTAAGATGTGATGTGAAACCGGAATTAACTGAAACACTAAAAATAGAAAAAACTGAGGTAGAAAAATTGTACTATCTAGTACTACCAGATTCTATGTCATTTCAGTTCAGACAGTCTTCCTAACAGCAGCTTGGGGCCAGAAGTGCTGGCTGATTCTGAATACGATTATATGCTTCATAACTTTTCATCACTTAAGGATCCTGGTGCGCGTTATAACGCTTTGTACATCTAAATCGGGGTACAGGCAGACATATCACAGGAAATAAATCTATAAATTATCTGGTATAAGTAAATTTAAGGATTGCAAATGACGAAAAACGAAAACACCAAAAAAAACGCGATTAAATTGACATACAAATACAAAATGATAGAGTCACACAAGATTCCACTATCACTATTTATTTCGTACCCGCAGCCAGCAAGAAAGTAATATTATGTTATGACTCTAACTGACTCATCACCAAACTTCCACGAAACCATGTTTACATATGTTCCCGATGCATCAGACTAACTGTGAACTGGGGAATCACTGTATATTAATAAATGAGATTCAGGAAGCTCCAGGAGCTGAGCTGTTTATTCCGAGTCACAGTCAGGATCAGGAGTATATTAATATGAACTTACGCTCCCAGCCATGCTATTGATAGTGATGACAGGGACACATGTAATATGAACCAGTGAACTGTTTAGTCAGTATTAATGATCTTGAGCTCAACAGACGCAAACTGCATTATACTACTAGTAACGATAGACTTAAGATTAGGTTCATTTGACCCGACCTCTACACTTTCCACCTCAGAGACAGAGGTTCCATCATGCGTAATCAAATCAATGCAATTCGAAACCGTCGTATTTTTATCTGTATGAAGATTAGCAGAGCTGGGCTGCAACCTAGTTTCAACTTACAACAGTTTCGATTTCTAGAATTACAGTTCGTCAAAGTCTATTGAAACTTCAAAAATGAATCATCTAAATATTAGGCCCTGGGAAATAAGTGACACACATTTAGCTTTCCCGGCTTGAAACAAAAATAACCTGACCAGAGTTGAATATGGATTTATGACAACGACCTCGTAAAATGCAAAATAGGACGAAACTTTACAAGAATTCAAAATTCGAATATGTACAATTATACCGACGAAAACTTAAATAGCAGACGAAGTTTAATAAGTACTGATGCCCTAATAATTGTCTTATTATTGTTGACACTGGATAATTCAGGAAAACGGTCATTTTCATTGAGGAATAATTGGAAGACCAAAAGAGCTAATTAGAGTCGAGACAGTGCTCAATATTTAATTAGAGAGACTGGGCTGGGGTAGAGGCATGGGGCGGTTCAAAGACCCATTTTTAATCACAGAGTAGAAGGTAGCACTATCTCTCTCTCTCTCTCTGTTGTGGTGAGACTAGGTATAAAGGGTTGAGAGCCATTTGCGGTTTGGACTCCACAAACTATAAAATATGAAATATTGTTGACCTGTTGGAAATTAAAATAATAAATCATAATCGTTTGCAGACTTCCAATAAACCAACCTCTATAGTGTGTCTATATGTACCATGCAAATCCAATGTACCTACTCTCTCTGACAACACTTGCTATACTTATGAAAATGTCTGCTAGCGACAAGCATATAGGCCAAATACTAATAATCTCTGACCAGATAGATCCAAATCAGAGAGTACAAGCCAAGGTTGAAGGTACTCGGTACTCTACATAGGTAGATTCAGCTGGGAATGAACTCGGCAACCAAAAAAAAAATGATAATAAATCACAGATCAAATAACATACGGATTTACAAAAGACAGTATTACATCATAGACTAACTCTGTTACTACCGTATCAGAGTTCAATTTTCAATTCAAACTATAATAAAATATGAAAATGTCATTCAATGGAAATGTAACCTAATATCAGTCGCGAGAGAGTAATAAAGAGCTAATTTGAGCCGTCATAGTACTCGTCCGAGTGTGTATGTACTTTGACGTAATAGGAGATACCCTACCCAGAGACCAGTATGATTCAGTGCCGAGATTAGTCAACGCCAAAAAGATATAGCGCACTCACTTAAGAATAAGAGACTCTCTTTCCTGTCAGCAGAGCCTCATCTGCACTAATATTAATGTTAATGCTAATCCATATTGTAATGAGGCAAAGCGGAGTTAAAATTTATTAGGTTGCCGACGGTTTAACGGCGATTCTGAATCGACAATTTGGACGGGTCTGAATCGAATATATCAAAAATATATATAAGTATCACAACTTCATTGTGCGTACTTATTATGGAATATCGAATCGATAGACTTATGCTTATCGGTTGCCAAAATCTATGGTTGAGGTTTTTTCCAAAAAATTTGGGCCCCAGTTTTTCTAAAAAGAATTAAGCCGGCAGGATCAAATTATTGAAGGTTTCCCTAATACACGTAAAACTGCAAAGAAACTACAAACAACGCCAGTTCACAGTTAACACCAGCTCTGTATTCGGCATGCGTACTGTATAAAAGTATAATTTCATTGTGGTTTACGCCGAAACGACAGGTTTTATAAAAAAAGCTCACTTATTTCAGGGGAATTATTTTTCCCAAATCCTGTATTTACTGTGTGTTGAGTGTAAGTTTGTCAATGCGTAAGTTAAGTATACGGTGACCATAGTCACGCTGCTGCTGAAGCGGAGCTGAAATTGACGAGCCCGAGATGGAAAACTTCATATTACAATAATTTAGAGCCCTACATTGACAATTGACAATGTAATCGAGGAAAGTGTTTCCTTTTCTACCTTGTATTGTTGTTGTGTGACAACGACACACCTTAAAATTCCCATTTTGGACTCCCTCGTCACTTGTCAAGCAAAGTGTAGAATTAAATAGTACAGTTCCCCAGTACCTACTCAATTTCTGACTCTCACCTGAGCTTGGCCTCATTTACACTTTAGATCTCCGTTTAAAAAATCATTATTACTATTACCAGTCGCCCCCTTCACAATAACAAGGAGTTTCTTTGGAGGAAAACCTACGCATCGAAAATCTAATTTGAGTTAATTTTTCATTTTAAATTTACCATAACGGAAATAGAGTTGGGAATTATGTAAGGGGGGATTTAATTTGGAATTCGAGCGTGGCTCGTCGTCGCCGTCCTCAGAGGGTTCTCACGTTGCACGACGTAAAAGTGAAACTAAATCGGAATTTAATTACTCCAATGAATGATGAGGCATATGAGACTTTTCGAATAGGTACATAACCATTACATGAACCAATTTACTCAGGAATTCAATATACAATACCGCAAATAATTTCCATGTTGATAGTGAAACCTAATGATCATGATGTTTGGTTCCAAGCTAATTTTCGGCACAGAAACCCCAGATTCCATTTTCATAGAAATACCCAGAACTGAGGGTGAGGGAAGTAAACAAGACTGAGCTGAGCCCAAATGTGTGTACATAGCCCAGAGACGGAGCAAACCAGATGCCGTACCGGAATAAACTCCATAGTACTGCAGCCGCGGCGCCGAGGCCTAAAAACATACCACAGCGCATCATTAGGCAAATTCGTGTCATTGCCAATTTCTCTCTTTCAAATAATTCAACTTCCCATTGAGAAAATACCAAACAAAGCCATTGCCTCGGAACAATGATGAACGAGAGCAGTTTAGTTCAGCTATATATAGATTGTGCACAAAAACACTAACAACCCAAACATTCACATTTGCATTTTCTCTCCCGTGTACAATCACTAAAAATATAAACTATCTAGACTAGGAACACGAAGCATTGAACTAACTGAATTGAAGCATTCTGTGCGTGTGTCTCTATAGTCACAAATCAAAAACCAGGCCTCGCTCATCGTATTCACTTAGAATAGAAACAAAATTGTGAAAGCACAAGTACAAGTGTGAAGTACTGTCGCCTGTCTTAATCATAATCGTTCAGATAGTATTCAACAGTTACTTATAGCGCCTATTATTATGATTCGATTTGAAACCCACAACCTTCGAAGACCCGTCTACTGATATTACTCCCATTCACCTAATCTCGAACTAACCTCTAATTGTATGAGCATTCAATCTTCAATCCACTGGTGATGCTGAGCGTTGAACGCTTGTATCAAGCCAAAAATATGATTCTGTCTATTTATTATACCTTAGCATTAGCAGGGCATGGTAGAACTATTGAAAATTGATAGAGGAAAAAAATTAGAGTAAAATGGGTTATAGTCAAACCATAACGCTCAAGCTCAACTTTAGCAAAAATCAAATTTTAATTCCATTTCCTTTATGCACGGTAGAGTGCAGGTTAGATTCAGGATTCAAGAACCTTAGGGACTCGATGTTTTAGAGCATGTGTTTAATTGCGATATAAAACAATAGCGTTAGTTAGATATTTTCCATGCATCCAGATGAACCTAGCAATATACACGATACGTTTTAGTTTTTATTTTGCGAATAACGATACAAGTCGACAAAAGACATGACTGCAGTTCAAGTCCAACTGACAAGACCCAAACGCCCGGGACCCAATTAACCACAAACCCAGCGTTGTACTCAATGAAAAGCACTTGGATTGAAGCCTGATACAGTTACTTCAGTTTCTGTGCCGCTACAGGAGTATCAAGTGCAACAATGCAGTGTTCCGTTAGTCTCATTGCATGGCTAGGAAAACAAGTCAGTCACTCAAAGCTTCCACAAGAGCCAGATCCCCCAAAAACCCACCCTTATGTTTAAAAATACCATTTAAATGGAACTTTAACGATTTGAACAATCAATGAAGTCAAGGCAGTTCTGGGAAAACTAAGAAACTCGAGCCCTATGTCAAAAAAAAAGACCCTAAACTCAACTAAACTTTAAAAATATTGAAATGCAACTCACAATCAGACCTAATTCCCGGCCACGCACCCGGCGGGGTGAGACCTGCCGGAAAATACATTAGTATAATTAAGTTCGCTCTGTCAATGCACCTTTTATAACATATGTATATTATCAGACTAGGGATGCCATGGAGTATACCATGTTGCACCGTGTTTGTAGAAGAAACTTTTCATAATTTATGTACATTTCTACTCAAGTTTTCCTGAGACAGACCCGCCTATTTCTCACATGAATACTGAACGCGGTAGTTGGAGTTAAACCAGGTTTAAACTGTTTGTTGTTAGTCAAAGTCAAGTAACCGAGGTACAGTGTACTTTCCTTGTATTAAGACTAACAGAAGAAAGAAGAAACGGGATGTGTGTCTTATCTGTCTCTATTTTACCACGTACTACTAACCAATGCATATACTTCTAGCACAATTACAGTCCCAAGACTTCAACGGAGCATTCATTATTAACCAACTCAACTCCACACGCAAACATAGCTATCTACAATTACTCTACAGGAGTGCTTGTAGTATTTATATCATATGCCATATAACTGCAACAATACAATAATGCAAAGGCTACATTCGCTGTGGAAACCTAGCTGTATGCTCGCTCAGAGTTACATTCGTACATGTACATGGGAATATGCAATGTAAAATGCAACGGTTGTAGCAATAGCAATATATGTACGTACATAGCAAATCAATGACCTTAGCCTCACATTTCAACGTGCGAATCTGAGTCGAGATCCAGATCCTCTCTGTACCTTGTGCCGAGTGTTATTTTACAATATAATAACACACAGGCAGAAATCCTATTTATGTAAACAAGCATCAAGTGGACCTAATTCTACTTACGGAAGTGGGAATATATAGAGTGAACTGAGGTCGTCGTGGTAGCTGGTACGGTGGTACCCACTCCGCAACTCATATTATAAGTACTTATGAATGATATGCGAATTCACTTAACATTACATTACACCACTTAGGCGGAACGGACTCCTTTATCCTATGTCTATGTATATAAGTGGTCAAATCAAATGTGCAAGTGGTGTTTATCGCTGAAAAAACAAACTTGCGAGAGTTTCCTCCTCTATGCTGACATGACATAAGACTTGTCCATGCATTTTATATGAATCTTTTCCATGTATCCCAATGCCGGAGAGTCGGAAAGTATGTATGCACGAGCGACGCGTCGCATCGCAGTATAATCCTTATAACTCACTTTCATCATACATACATAAAATATTAATAGTCTCCTCTGTTTGGCTACTACTACGCATATAGGCAGTAGGTGGTTGACCGTTAATGACCGATTGTGGAAGTTCACGTTTTATCCAATAGTTATTTAAAAGGTGGATGGACGCTGGACGCTATGGACATACGAGTGTGTAGGAAAATCGTTTTAACACAAATACGAATACGCATGATGAATTACGATCTGAATATACACAGAGGACATAGTACATGGTTGGATAGTAAATTATGTATATGGTCAATTAAAGTGCGTTTAATGCATGATTAAGAAAAAAAAAAGATTTCTTACCTTGATCCCACTGCGTCCTTGCTGTTTGAGAAGCACATTCTCGGGCTTCATATCACAGTGAATGATTTTATTCTTAGCCAGAGCATCGAGACACTGCAGAAGTGAATGAGCGAATTTTCGGACCAATTGAAGACTGAATCCCTGAAACTTGTTCTTCTTAATCAACTCATAGAGATTGAGACTTAGGAGCTCAAACGTGATGCAAGTGTGACTCCGGAATGTGAAATGGTCCGACATATGAATGATATTCATACAGTTCTCCTTATCCAAATCCCGAAGATGTTCCAAAATCCGGATTTCTTCCTGGGCCTGTCGATGGAATCTCTTCTCGTTCCGGACCATCTTGAGAGCGACGTGGATGTTCATTTTATGGTCAAAGGCCTTCACGACTTGCCCAAAGCTCCCTTTCCCTATCACTTTGAGGACTTCATATCGGTAGCCAACATGGTCATGCTGAACATGTGTGTAGGACCCTTGTTCGTCATCATAACCAGAGTTATTGGAGCTCCCAACGATTCCTGGTCGTTTCTTGGCTCCAAGTCCCAAGAAATAAATTTCGGGATAGCTGTGAATCTCCGTGATTTCATAGGGAGTCAGTCTGGATTGGTACATCTTAATGACTTGTTCCGGGGTAGCTGGACCAACTTTGTATTTGGTGGAAGCTCCCGTGGTCCCGGCTCCACCTGGAACCCGAGACAGGGAAGTGGGTACGGAATGCTTCGAGCTTGAAAGCCCATCAACCACTGTGCATGTTCCGCCTGATCCTTGGGCCACGGCAATTGACGTGAAGTCAGCGGATGCCGGGCGAGCGATTGGGCCTGACCCGGCCCCGCATCCCTGCTGAATCTGTGTAGTCGACATGGACATATGAGCGTAACTATTGAGAAGTGCGTTGGACGGGCCGGAGTCACTGTCCACCCCACCACCGCCGTTCCCGTTCAGGAGCCGCTGAATGAGGCCCGATCCGACTTCCATGCCCACGTAGCCCGGGGCCTTGTGTCCGTTACTTCCGGATGCCGTTGCTTTCAACGGTGGGAGATGTGTGAGAGATGTGGGACCGTTGTGATGTCCGTTTTCTTGGTTGTGCAGATAAGATGCCGACTCGCCGGGTGAGTCCGCGTTAGAGATAGACACTCCGTTGATGGAAGAGCCCGTGGAACTGGAGCTTGAGCCGTTGATGTTACTCAGTAGGGAGCGCGTTCTGGACAGTGGCATCTCAACCCCGTACTTACTGTTCGCTAAACTGCCCAAACCTGAAATTGATGAGAAAAGAGCCGTACTTCCACTGGACATATCTTGCTGCCTGGCTCCTTATGAACACGGAAAGCGACCAACAAGGAAGCTTAGGAGGACAAGACGACGGCAGTAATGGGCACCGTCGCGTACGACTCTGATTGAACTAATTTGGAAGCGATGAACAACATGTTCTTTTCAAAACACTCAAAGTCCGATGTGGACCAATCGACTGTCAACACTCGATGTCAGAAGTCACAAAAATAAAAACACCGTGGCTGGCGGTGTTAGAGCATAAACACAACGCCACGAGTTAGGTCCAGTTACTGAACTGAATATTGACCTTATTTCTATCAAGTCACTTATTTAAACATGGTAAGTACTAAACTCTCACTGTGCCACTCATATCAGTCGGTACTATGCTTATTTTCACCAAAAGTCTTACCGCGTTTTTTCCGGACAACTTGTCACTTCCGAGCTGGTTTACTCGACTCCCTCTTCTTATTTCAATATAATTTCAAGGACACTGTAAAAATATAACAAGACAAAGACAATTAAGTACTTATACTTTGTCTATTCAAATGCAAACTAACTGGATTTTTAATTTTGTTGTCAGCTCGAAGATGCCACATATTAAAAATCAATTAGACGGCGTTATTTCCTTTTCGAAAAGTTCAAAAACACCATTAACCTTCTTTACACATGGAGTGAAAACGGGCCGTTGGAGAGCCCACGACTGCATCTACACACTCCGCTATATTAACTTTCTTGTGATAAAATATAATAAAAAAGTTTGAGGAACAAGTCTAACTACAGAATAAGAGCCTAGGCAAAAGACCAAACCACTGCCTTACTACTGCACTCCATTGCATAGCCAGGACACCTAAGTCAATTTCACACTCACTAACAACACAACACCTGGCTGGGTCTCCCCACGCCACAAAGAAGTTGAAGTTGAAAGTACTGTGTACTACTGCGAGTGAAGCCTTTGCTTGTTACCGTGCTGCACATACAAAAAATCTGTAGGAATTCAAGGCTAGATTTGGTAAGGAATGAATACGCTAACAGTATAATCAAACTTCCACCAGAAGCATGGAACTCACAGATGAACGCTGAGCTATAAGGCTTTGACAGGAAGTTGATTGAGTAGAGTATAAATGTAATTTAACAATGAGAAGGTTCAAGATCAAGTAAAAATACAAGTTAATCCTAATCAGTAGTTTCATCATGAGTACATTAAGCCTATATAGCAAAGACAATTAGAAATTACAAAGAGGCAATATATATTAACTTATCACTTCGAATTTTTTCCTTTACAATATGCATTTCTAATGCAATGAGCAAAACAGCGTCGAGACGAAACAAGACGTCAGTGGCTTCGAATCTAAACTGTCAACGTCAACTTTCCAACGCTACTACTTCCCTGAACCCCGCTATGGCGCTATAATGTATACGCAAAGGCTCACCGTCACAAGTCACAATAGCCACCTAATCATAGCTTAATCTATTATTGGCAACATGAAGGAAACGTCAAAAACCTTGATAACAAGCGTATTTAGTGTGAATCTACCAACGCCAATTTGATTAGGGCTGAAACTGACACAATTAAACAATATTCAGTACAAAAGTATTGAATAACAGAAGAGACAGTGCTGAAAGTTCCTTGTCTACCTGTACACTGCCCTTGTCAGCCAACCATGTTTTTTACAGAATGCCTTGAAGGGGTCTAGCGAGAAACAACACACAAAAAAAAACTACCCCTGGAGCCAATTGAAGGGTGAGTTTGGTTTTGGTTTAGGGATTTCGGAATGGAGGACTTTTGCCAACTGTTAGGCTCCTGCTCCTGCCCTGCTCACAACATAACCAGAAAATAAAGTCAAAAATATCTTCGTCACTTTGATTGTTCAAGATTTTAGATGTGTATAATACTACCTATACATAAGAAATGCCTAAGGACACAACCGTCGCGTCTGTCTGGAATTAGCTAAATACTAGCACCATAAATCCCTATAAAACACGGCACTGAACTGCATATAAAATCTCTCAGATTTCAGGATTCAGGATTATTACATAAGTCGAGTGTACAGAGGTTTACACAGACTCAGCCATAGTCAAAAAGTGGGATAGTGGAAACCCAAATATCTCAAATCCTCGTGCAAACTTGTGCACAAAAAGTTCAACGACCACCAGGTGAAGCCATGCACATACAGAAGGGGGATGGATGGCCGATGCCTCGGTTGTGAAGATATTACAGTGAACAAAAAAATCTCATTAATATCCTAATAAAAAACGAAGGAAAACTAGCATAGGTAGGAAAGTATACAGTATACCTCTACACTCAGCAAAATAACCCAACGGATTTTCAAAATTCAAAAGTTCAAAAAACAGAAAAAACCTTCACGAGTGCCCCCCAAAGAAACCGAGCGCCTCTTAGGTCACCAACTTACAACTCACTAATGTTCCAAAAACGGTTAAAAGCACCCTAACAACGCCGCACCGAACGCTGAACTCAAAACTACACGTTCACCTATTGAATCATCATCCTCTCTCCTAATCCCTAAATATAGTAGAAACAACAAACCAGGACAAACACTTCCTTGTAGACTTAACACCAATTAAACCTATTATTAGGTCTTTCCTGATACACAGTACACCAGAGAGCCAGTGCTCACTCGACGCTTCCGTATCAACAAATGCCTGTCAAGGGCTTTGTTTTTAGTTGTAATAGCTAATAGCTTGTCACAATTTAATATCTGGGAACAATAGACAAGATGCACATGATTTACACTTTAATTCCGAAGACAATAAATTCCCGATAAATGTGGGTCAGGTCAGGTGTGAAGATGCCAAGGTCTCTAAGGGTACCTAGGAGCCTTGAAAAGGGTCGGAGGCCCTCAATAATTTTTTTTTTGGAGATTCACCATTCACCACTCTGCCTGTGCCTACGAACTGTTTGTTTACCTCTTGCGAAGGGGTGGTAGTTGTATATGTATTTGTAGGGTTCAGCCGGAACCCGGAGTCAACGCGTGTCTCCGTCTCCGAAGCCGTGAAACAACTGAACAAAGACAAGAGCATTGGTTCTCTCTTCTCCCCTACGTCTTCCGTAATCCCCTACCACGTTCGTTACGTTCAACAACCCATCTAAAGGCACAACGAGTTCTCCGACCGACTCACAAGAGTTTCGCGTTCGCATCTCTCTCCATCTCTGCTTATACGCTGCGTCGAGTCCGATACTACCAAACACCATGCGGACTCTCCACACGCCTATGCTACGGACAATTCAATATAAGTTTTGGGTTTTGTCTCGTAATTTTCGAGTTAAATCACAAACTAAAACCGCCAAGACTTTATTTGATTGAGCAGGTTCAACCGTTGAACGCGTCGTAATGTTAGAATAATGGCCACCAAGCCATTATCTCTCATGATATGAGAGATTATTCAAAAACCCTGTCAATTGTACTGAAAATGTACAAAACCCTGTTTGTGTGGCCTTAAAACTAACTAAGTTATTGTATTCTATTTTAGAGATAATTAAGAGCTTCGGGGTAACTAAACTCAAGAATCAGTTCCTTATCAACAAAAACTAAGTTGCTGTTCATGGTTGTCTGTCTGGTTGCATTAGGTTTTTGTAAGAATATACTACCTAGTACCATGTCATGTCACTCACAGGTATCATAAGTGGCCAAATTGCACAGATCAATTTCAGGAAAACTCACAAATAATTTTTACATAAACAACGGACTTATTTTAGAGTCGTTAACCCATGTATAACGTACAAATGTCGCAGGGATTACTGATACTGACTTAGCAAGTACTACTGATCAATCAACACGTGTAAAATTGAATCCGATGTGGGTTAGTCATGGGGAAAACTGAAAAGTGACCCTAACACGTTTGGCAAAGCCTAGGAAACACTGTACTGAACAGTATATTGTACGTACACCACCACCGTATACAGTGCTACTTCGAGAGAAGATAACATACGGTGGTGCCTCAAGCAAGCACCATTTCTCACATGTAAAAACCAAAATGATTTTTTTCAGTTTGTCACTGGCTCTTCTGCAAGATACAAGATTCAAGCAAGACTCCGAAGAGCCTCAACAAAACAACCAAGCCAAGAATGGTTAGGCTATGAGGCTCAAGGAATAGACCAGGACAAAAAACAACGTTGTTTCAGATCAAAGTTTAGTTGCTGAACGCCGAGCATTGAAAACCAGCCAGTGCTCTCCGACTGCTATGCTGCTGATATTGTCTAAAATGTTACACCCACCCGTTTCTTGGGCTCTTTCTTGATCTTGGGTCAATTGGGTCTTTTTACTGTCTGGTCTTTTTCACGATAACAAAAATATCATCTCTGGAACTTTATCGCCAAATATATAAGGTTAGATTAAGTCTCAACCTCATTTCCTTACGTGCATCCACAATCAAAGAAGGTTAAAGTTTAACATTTGGATATTTTTGTTCACATATCGGTGGACGCGAAAAATGCAGCCCATTGAATAACGCAAAGTGGCAAACGAAGGACCGCATTATTTTGTTACTTACCTAGGTACAATTACCGAGTTAATAAATTTGACGACAGCAAGTCTGAATATTCTTAACTCGATTTCGAGTCGCAGAATTCTTTTCGCTTCGGTTATTCCTTCCTGATGTAGGTATTTGTTCCAATTTTCTAACCCGTGCCTCCTATGAAAAATCAGAAAATTAGTTTATCCATACTGAAACGTGAATGATTGTCAAATTAACAACTCAATCACTAGCTGAGCATACTTGCGCACAACATTTAAAGTAGCAATAATCTTTGAGTGTATTGCCAAATTGAGATTACCTATATGGATATATTTCTGGCGTAGCTCAAAGATACCTAGCTACAAATGACCGAGGTCGAATTGACTGGAGACAATAATGCAGAGCACTTCTCCGCTATAGTTCACACAGTGGATATTTATTTGTGTTGTTGGTTCTTGAGCCTCTCTGTTGTAGTTCGGTCGGAAAAGGAAAAAAACGAAGAGGGGGATCGTCGAACTTCTGGGGATACGAAGGAAGGAAGCACAACAGAGAAGTGCAGTGCATGCACGGTGCCAGGCATTATTAGTTGAGCTCCGTCTACTCTTCTGTGTACAACAGGGCTTCAGTCAGATCAGACAACCCCAAATGTAGCGGTACATGATTCAGAGACAGCAACAGCAGAAGGGGGAAAGAAGCTCTTCGGGACCCTCAACATCAACATATAGATTTATGAGCCATAGCCTGGGTCGACCCAGCACGCGGAATAGGATTTTGGGACAATGAGAACCAGACCCTGCAATATGCAGTTCGATGTCGATAATCCATCTGATATTCCTGAACTTCCATGGGAACATGAGCAATGAGCATGGGCCTGAATCCGAAACAACATACGGAATTGGTTTCTTTCGGGATCTCACTAATCACTAATCTCAAAAGCAATACTGACCGAACATTACACCAATAACAGCAATAATCTTATATAGGTAATTGATTAAATTCCGCGCGGGCCGGGCCTATCTATGTATGATTATCACTTATCATCATACATTTGTAAGTACTAATGTACAGTCAATATAGTGATATAAAAGGTATTCTGAGGACGAAGATATTTCTGGAAAAAACGTTGTTCAAAAGTCCGGGTCCGGATTAGAAAACTGATTACACTTACGCGGTTAACGACACTCGTGTTTTGTGGCAGAAGGGTCAAGGGTCTCAATGGATGGCCTAGCCAAAGATCGGAAGAG
>JAQFYT010001326.1:0-17073 GCA_034694925.1 Ceratophysella denticulata
TCTGAAGAATTAACATGTAAACAACTGCAGGCGACAACGTGACGGGCCATGGTTGCCATGGCTGCACATGCTAGTTACACATAACGACATAACCTAAGGAAGAGAAAGTAAATAAATATTTAGAATTCATGCTTCGTTGAATTTTAGCATATGATTATCACTTTCGTGTTTGTTCAAGGTTTGTTCACCTAATTCATAATTGGCTAGCATAGAGTATTACCCGATCCGTCATATTAAACCAGCAGGCCAAAGACCTGTTGATACAATTTGCAATATTATAAATTTTTACTGAAAAAACCTTTCACCTCTGCTACAAAATGAATCCAAAGGAAATGTTGGAGTCCAGTGAGTTTGGACGACCAATTCCCAAGCCTGAGGGTCCCAAGGATATGAAAGTTGAAATGGAAAAGTTCTACGATTATTACGATGACGCTAATCATGTGGAAGCAAGAATTGAGCACATGAAGATGAAGATTGCTCTTAAGCGTTAGTAAAATAAGTTTAATCATATTGTAAGCTTATTCGAGCATTATCTATTTAATTACCGGGCAAAATGCACAGGAGTGAAAATCCAACAAAAGATTATGCCGAATATTTTATAACATATACCAGGGTGTTAATCCCTTATGCTACTGCATGTAATGTAAAATGAGTGAATAATGCATATTTTATTTGTGAACTGATAACAGAGAGCTTCGACAATGCTCTTAACCAGGACATGGGAGAGACCAAAACTGCTGGCATTTTGAATATGAAGAAATTGGCTAAAGAGGGTCTTCGATTAAGGAATTTGCTAGTACAAGCCTTACAGTCTGAGAAGATGGCGGTCCAATCCGCACTGGATAGCCACAAAGAATTTCAAATGGCCTTGTGTGATAAAAAGGCTTTCGTGAGTTGAAAAAAAAAATCTTTTGAGAAATGAATTGGATTTCAATTGAATGAATGCGTATTTCACCTGACATGTATCACTGTCGTTACCTATACAGGAACTGGTTCCATGGCTGGAAGATAAAGTTTATACCGTCGAGAAGCAACTCAATCTTGTAATTAGCGAGTTGCTTACGGAACGCCGAAAGGTGGTAGATATAAAACAAGTTTTATCTGCGATTGACGCCATTACTGAATACGGTGGGAATAATTCGGAGCAAGTCCTGATTCAACAGCAGAATGAGCTCAAGTTTCAACTTACAGCACTGGGAATCAAGCGAGAAACGGCAGCCGCACTCAAGCGATGTTATACCAAGATCAGTGAAACCTTGAAGATTGAAAACAATAAGTTTATTATCAACTTGAGAGATCTGGACAAGAAATATGAAGATGCAAAATTGGATCTCCAGCGAATAATCATAATGGGAGATTTGGGGAAACGAGTAAGTTTATGAGAATATCTCTAAAATATATCTTTTTAACATTTGTCGGACTTGAAATTTTGGCCGGCAACAGTATCAGAAAATCTTAATTCACAACATTTTTTATCTTGCGTTTTAGGCATTTCTGAAAATGACACGTACTATGCAAATCCTAGAGGTTGACTTTGCAGACTTCAATAAGGAGCGGAAAGAACATTTGGCATACAGTCGAGCGGAAGTAGCTGGAATTCTAGAATCACAGGGGCTGACTCCCAAGGCTCCAGCTCCAGTGTCGGCCAAAACTAGTAATGCCTTCCCGCAGTCCATATTTGGAACTGAATTGGACGATCGTGAAAGAACGGAGCGAGAACAGGAAGAACTCCGGAAAAAAATTAAAGAATTGAAAGAATATGAAGAGAGGGTCCACGTCATTGTCGACGTCATGCGAGTTCCAGATATCTCATTCTGCGCTCCCAGGTAAGTGTCAGCTTATATTTTGTCTGGCGATGACGATATTCATTCAGTAAAAATATTAAATAAAACGTACGGAGAATTGTTCTAATTCCAAATTTTCAGAATGGAATCTCTTCTGCTTCTCAAAGGACAGCTCACTGAGACCAAAGAAGCGAAGGTTGAACTCCTGGAGTATCTGAAGATACAAAATACCCAGCTACATGCAGTGGATTCCTACATCCGCTACACCGGACTAAAAGAAGAGCTGGAATACGACCAGAAGAAAGAGGAACTGAACCAGTCTATTGCCGAAACAACTGAGAAAATGGGTCAAGTACAAAGTCGGGTGAATAATACACAAGCCGTTGTTCAACGCTGCCGTGAGGGTGTTCGTCAACTCTTGGAAACCCTTGGCGTCAGTGCCCCGGAAGTTACTGCTGCTGGTGACCTTAAAAACCAAACACTTCTTCTTCAAACCAAAGTTCTGGATCTCGTGAAGGAAGTAAATGCGCTGCGATTGGAAATGGCCCCATACCCTCCCATCAAAGATTTAGCGAAATATGTTGTTCCACCCAAATGCCCAGGTCGTCTTGTGCGCCTTGCCACGCCAACTGCTTCCGATGAGGATGAAGACGTTCAGTTTGGCCTTGGTTCTGGCGGACACGGGGCCACAGACAACTTAGTAGCTGTATTGAAGCGCTCGGACATAAAAAAGAAAAGCGCCCGAATTGTTAAGAAAGCTCGTCTTGCGGATGAAAGATCAAGAATGCAATAAAGCCATTTCCTTAGTTAAGTCACACTCGAAAAATGTACATCAAATATGCAAATTCAACGATGAACAATAGTGCCATGAAAATAAAATGCATTTACTAATCTTGAAATGTATATTATGATACCTAATTTGAGTTGAGACAGAAATCACGAAATCAGTTTTATTTAGCTTAGGAAATTGCTTAGGATTAAGAAAGACTAGTTGTTTAAATATGCATTTCAAAACCGTGCTATATAAGTTACAGAATAAAGAATTTATAACAAGAAATAGCGCACCACAATTAATCAGTCCTGTCGAGACCGAGGAGAGGCCGTGAAAGAGAAACTCGCACAGCGCGGCTCCGCTACTTCGTTAGGTATTAGGTAACCTCAACTTACAAATATATTCTGAGGGTCTCTCCACGGCGAACTCTCCTTTTACAACTGGGACACTCTTCCTTAATCTCCAACCATCGCTTGAGACAGCGCTCACAATAAATATGTCCGCAGGGTGTTGTGTGAATCTCTTCGTTGCGTCCTTTGACTTCCTCATACTTCCTGAAGCAGAGGGAGCACTCCTCACCGTCCCGGCCATCCTCCTCACCCTCTGGTTTCTTAACCTCCTCGTCGTCATAATCCGAGGAGCTCAGTTGCGGTCGCGGAGGAGGGACAGAGGTGGTATTGACATGTGTGCCATTTTTCCGAGCTGCCTCTTCCTCTCCAATTGATTTGCCCATGAAATACGCCCCAACAGCTGCCACTGCTCCCAATCCCACCGCTGCAATTGTGGCTACTATGGCAGAGTTGCTCTGCTGTCCGGACTTTCGTTGAGAGTTGTTAGGTTGGGAAGACATCCTTAAGATTTCCAAGATCTGGGAACAAATTCAGCCGGAAAATAGGGATATTCAACTGCCTGCTTAGCCTGGAAGAAAATAGAACTATTGTCAATTGTTGATTGTTTAAATACAACATAATGTCGTCAATGTCACTGTATCCGTTGTCCGTATTCCTATTTTATTTTCTACGCTAGACCTCCCAGCATATGCAAGGATTAACCAAAGTAAACGTAAAGCAGAAGTTAAATATGAAATAAATATTGGGAACATATGTGCATTCAACATTAAAATGCTTTATTTACCAGTTTTTGACAAAATACAACACAATATTTGACAAAGGTAAAACGTGAATGATTTATTATGCTGTATTTATAATTTATAATGTAAGACCTCGAACTCGAAACTCTTATTTTGAAGTTGAGTTGAGGCCTTCCTGAACACATAAAAACATAAAAAGTGATGCAACTGAGGCCGTCGGGCGCGCGAAAAGGGTTTCGAGGTCCTACGCAGCAGTACCTACAACCTAACCTATTGTGTCAAAATGTTTTTCATGTATTATGTGTACCTTCAACCTTGGAGTGGTGGGTGGGCCTTTGCGGCTGTTCTAAACCTCTTCAACTGAAGCTGATAATTTATCTCAGTTAGTGTAACTGTTCAATGGCTTTCTCCTTTGAAAAAAGGTACTGTAATCTGGACTTTCTGATAAAGAGAAAGTGCGTACATCCTGGTTCTGTGGTCCGTCTTATTCCTATTCCCCATTTCAAACTCTTCCGCAAAATGACATCATTTTACAACAATAATAACGGTGCAGGTTTTGCTCGCTCCGTCAAATAACATTTTAGTTTCCTAACATTTATACCTATTAAGAAAACGCGGTCTTATTATTATCGAATGGAATTTTTCTATTTCAAATGCCAGTTATAATGAACTACTGTAAGGTAACAGGGAAAAACAATGAACTTACTAGGATTGAATATTGAATATATTATAGGTAGTATAGCCCATGAGATTATGAAATAAAAATATCGTTCCCCAGTTATACGAACACTAACAATAGGTAGCCTTAGTCAGGTACGAAAACGCTTGATCATTTTCCATTAGTGGTAAAGTTTGAGACACTAAAATTGATTATAGTTTTGCACTAAACTTCATTGTTTTTGGAGACCCTGTATTTATCTTAGTCATATCTATATGTGCATATAATGTTATAACTTAGTTAGCATCATTAAAAAATTTATGAATTTAATTCAATCTCTACACGCTATATCTTCATGGAAAATGGAAGTATAATTTGGTATTTATAAATCGAACAGTTTAATACTAACCAGCAAATCATTATGGCAGGTTAATTTTCCGATTTTATTTATTTTATTTCAAATTTTATTTATTTTCCCATTAATGATTTATGATTTCATCAAATGATGACTAACTGGAGCAAATTGGCAACATAGGACGGCTTCTGTAGGTAAAGAATGATTTTTATTCATAACTGGCTATTCGTTACGTTTTAAAAAATTGTGCAATTTCGATTTTATCGATGATTTCTACTGCTAGTCTTATGCTTGTTATTTCTACTGTGACGATATTTATATTCGATAAATACTATAAACTGTATTGTAAACTTGTTCGTGTAGTAAAAGAAGCATCATAGAACGAGATCTTTGGTGTACCTGACGTAGCGTTCCAAAAGAACTTACGATACGAATGCATATATATAATCTAATCCATGTACTCATTCATTCATATGGTGATATTATATGCGCAAGCAGGAGAAGTTTCAAAACTTTTAAAGCTGCTTCAAGTGGCTGGATTTACCTTTGAAGATAAAATTTTTCAAAACAACACTCTCTCAAAGTGCTGAAGAAACCTTGGCGTACCAACATCTTGGTAAGTACAGAAATGCTGCATGCGTGGGATCTGTATCCCAAATCCGAATAGTGATCTGATTCGTATCCAGTTAGCTGTATAAACTATTTATAACTTGGAACAGGGCCAGACAAGGTTTTGGTCCGATCCCGGTAAATATAGCCATGATCTAAATGTTCAATTTGCATTATAAGTACACCGAACAAAAAATCGGATTCACGTCACAAGTCTGCACAAACGCCACCCTCTACCCTACTATGCTTGGAATCAAAATTTTTAGTCCATTCTGGCTTTAGTGCTCGTGAGGAATTCATATTGCTTCTAGCTTAATTGTTTGAGTTCTTAATTACACGGGTGTTAATTTCGTTGCAAAGTATACTTTTTATCGCCCAAAATATTTAGCCATGGTTTACGAATCTGAATTCAGTCGGAAGAATTTCCTGAATTCCGCAGCGCAATCAGGCGTCTTCCATGCATCAACGGTATGTTCTCAAGTATAACGCTTATGTTTAGATCTGTATGATTTCTATTATTGTTCAAATGAAGTAAAAATTGAAACACTTTTGTTCAGGATTACAAACCAGTTTCCTCAAGCACTACTCCGTCGTACTTGTCCACACGGTCTAGATCTGCGAACGGCCCTTCAGTTCCGAGCAGTAGTGGAATTGGAACTGCTGACACGGTGCTGGGTAGGTCTCGTATATAATCCTCCTAGTTAGTAAACGTTGCTTAACAGTAAATTCTGTTTCATCCTAATCGTAATTGTCACCCATTTCTAGATTATGAATACAAAAACCCATAGCTTCTGCATAATCCTGTACTGGCTACAACAGCGTACCAACTCCAGAATCCAGTAGTCTCGAATTTAACCTTAAATAACATTTCCAGATAATTTTTATGGGCTGCATAAAAGAACTTAACCTAGCACTTACAAATAATCTCCCTATGATAATCAAACATAACTTTCACAAAAGAGTTAATATAGTATTTACTATTAGTGGTGTTTACTACGTAATAGACAATATTTACTTTTAGGTGGTATTGATGTGCTGCCGGGTAGGACTATATATCGTCCCCGACTTTCATCGCCATCACCGCAACCGCAATATGAAACCAGGCGTGATAGAGGAGAGTATCCATCTTATGTGAATACTGAGGAAGAGCAGCCGAGAATTCAATATTGTACCTGCTGCAAGAATTGCTGCAGTGGAAATAATCGAGGACCTTCCTTCCGGCCAGGAAATATTATGGTAACGTGTTCTGTAATATACTCAGCAATTCCACTCAGACAAGAAGAGTCTAACAAGATTAATGCATTCTAGAATTCCGCCGACGATATGGACGCCTATTTGAAGAAACGATCTAGATCTGGAATCCGTCTTACAGATTCTGATTCTCTTGCTTCAAGCACTCGGCCAATGTTTTCAGTTCGGAATGTACCCGTGAGGTACTACGGTAGTACAAATACTCCACTAAAATTCTATAAGCTGTATATTTGTTTGTAAATAATTTGGAAATACACCAAATTTTTAGAACTCTTGACGAACTGAAGGAGACTGTGGCCATTCGTCGGAATTATGTGAAGGAACGAAAGGGATTGTTCCATGAGACTGGGTCAATGTTCCCAGGAAGTACACCTGATCGAGAAGCCTCACCTTCCCTACATCCGGCTGAATCTATCAGGAGCAGCCGTCAATCCAGCGTTTCACCGTCGCCAAATCCAGCGTCAAACGGAGAAGCGAATGGAACTGACATAAACAACTAAAAACTTAGCGTTGAAACAAACAAATAGGCTCCTTCGGCTTATCTAATTTATTCTTAACTTCTCTGTGCAACTGTAAATCGCCATTTTTCATACCTTGAAGTTCATATTTCAAATATACGAACCTATACAAGGATTATTCATTTGCTCATCCTCTCACTTCTTCTGTTGAGCTCAACGAAATCTTAATCCTACTTTACATGTTAGAATTTAAATACATCACTTATGGATGAATCATATATGGATTCAATAATAAATTTCCCGGTTTTTCATACGTTGCAGCATAAGTAAATATGTAGATTTGCGTAATTTATTGAGCAGGTCATGCTTCCTCAAGTTATGAGGTGTTCAACTCAAGTCGCCTTGTGGTCGTAAGCGAGAATAATAAACGTAGAGTTTGGTTGACTTCCGTTTTCCTGTTTGGAAGTATCTACTGAACGAGAAAGTTATCAGGAAAATATGTTTAAATATTAAAGCTTAAAGCTATATTGGAAACACAATTCAGTTGCCCAAGTTTAGATTAGGCGTTTTTCTCGATTTTAATTTGATCAAAGTATCAAAGAAGACGAATTAAACAAGTACCTAAGTAAAAAGTCACAGTACGTTCTGTGATTCGTGAATACTATCAGTGAGCCTACTTTAAAAAATATATTATAGAATAAATTAGTATTTGAATTTGAACCAAGCATTTTCTGAGGCTTCAGAAATGTCTCGAGTCACCTTTCTACCAAATTCAGAGAGTGAAACATCCAGGCGTGCTCGACTTGTAAGCGTATTTATGTATTTACTGAAATGAAAATTTGGGAGGAATGATTTCCAGTTACTCCATGACATAATATTTTAGGAAAAACAAACTGCTATTGAGTTAATTAGTTCTTCTAATCTCCTGGAAGACATGATCGATTTTAATTACGAATGCTGGTGTGGGAATGTTGATGAAGACAAGTGTCAGTTAATTTTGGGTTAGTAATCAATAGAAATCGATGAGCTAGTCTAAAGATTGATAGGATGTCTCAAATTCGCCTTTGTTTAAATCAATACACCAACTTAGTTGTAAATTTTATATTGTTTGTTTGATCGTAGACCTGAAGCATAAAAACGGTATCAATTCACAGGTAACCGACACATCCATACAGAGAAAAAATACTGCTGAAATAGTTTAAATATACGGTACGATAGAACCACAGAAATTGTTTGTTATAACTTAGGATCGATTTGGAAATACTCTACTACATTTCTCAGCAATACGTCGACATGCCAAATGCGTTCAGATGTTGTTGGATGCCGGAGCCAGTCCAAAAATTCGGAATTGCGTTGGAAAAACAGCACTGCATTTTTCAGTGCTTGGTCTCGGTAGGTCCATGTACTTTATCATTTCAAGCAAATACAGAATTGTTTTATTCATGTGTCCAAAATGTAGGTTCTGATGAAGATGATCCAAAATGTGTTGAAATATTAGCGAAACACGAAAATACTGATGTGAATTCTGAATTCTATGACGAAATTGTATACTGTGTTCCGCGTTCGAAGAATCGAAAGTGTTTTAATACTGCTCTGCACTATGCAGCATTCCGGCGACTCAGTAAATGTGTTGAAATATTGCTAAGGGCTGGTGCAAATACGAATGTCAGAAATCATCGTGGGGAAACTGCGCTTCACTACGCCGTTCAGGGTTCGTTCCAGTCAAAAGAGTCAAAATAAATATTTGGCTGATTGTGTCCATTTCAAGAATAGCTTGTTCATAAGCGCATAAAATAATGGCTTGCTATCCTTGAGTGTAAATATTTCGTAAATGTTTAAATTTGAAGGTGGCAGTCGCAGAGACTTCAGATGTGTGGTTCTCATCGCAAATCATAGAATCCGTGGCCAGTTTGTGACCAATGTGAATGCTCAAGACGAAGATGGGCTGACACCGCTTCACATAACTGCAGAAAATAAATGCTTCCAATCCGCGTCCGTTTTACTGGAGAGGGAAGCGTATTTATCGATCAAGTAAAGTAGCTCAAATATTTGATCCGTCATACTATATTTTAGACCAGAATGGCCTTATTGGATTGTCCATGCTGCCTATCAATTGTTTTATCCATTGTGTTATAACTTGCATCAAAATCGTTGCACGATGAAAGGCTATGAAGCACATAATTGTTTCTCGACATGGGTGAACCCTTCTAGTCCTAGATTTTTGATATGCATACCTTATACTAAATATATTATTCCAATTTGCTAGGTCCAAAGATTTGAGAACATTCCAACGGAATTGGCTTGTTGGTGTAATTTTTCGTATTTGGTAAATTTTTAATAATATTTATTGTTGTTTCAATTTACAATTAATCCTAAGTAATTTGCACTTTCAGTGGAAAAATATCCTTTGCGGCCAAATGGATTAGTACACTTACAATATGTTCATTTCGCGACAAGGCAAAAAATCAAATAATCAAAAGCAGATTCGCATTGCCACATTTATTGCAAGAAATGCCGTTCATTGAAGACAATATTCGAGCTCGCCTGGATAAAGCCATTACGTATGTTAAGGAAATCGAGCCAACTTGGCACAGCGTGTCACAAAGATCACATCGAATCGACCCAGATTCAGAAGAAACTGGGCAGTTGTCCCGACCAGGATGTCGAATCGAGATTGATTTCCGGTAATTCATCAGCAAATCGACAGTTTTTGATAAGTATAAACCGGTGATGAATTACTATACTGACGATAAATATACTTTTGTAGATCCATCTTGCCGTATTCGGATTCGTGGCTCAAGGAGTCATATAATGAAGATGTTCTCAATTTTAACAAACACGAAAAGGAAACAGAATTCTTTGCAGATCTGCTTAAGGCCAATCGCTCGGCAAATAAGAAACTCCTGACTCATCCAGTGATTGCTGCATACATGCACCTGAAGTGGACACAGATCTGCTGGTTTTTCAAGTTTTATTTGTTGTTGAATGTATGCTGATCATTATACATCTAATCTGCTTGAGTTTGAATTGTTCAATATGAATTTAGTAATGTCAATTCTGTTTTAGACAATGTTGGCCAGTCTTTTCACATTTTATTCCCTCAGCGTCTATTTGATATACTGTCCATACCACGTCCGACAAGGGGTGGTACATGGAAACGGAAACGGAGGACAATCATCGACAAGCACTGTAGCTCCTGGCATTTCAGAGGAGTACATGCAGCACCCCAGAATATTTTCTTGGCTAGACTTTTCAAACGGAGTCAGGAAGAAAGGTTTGATTGGTCTTGTTTGTCAGTTGTTCGAAAGTCGTAAATCGTTGAAAATTGATTTTTAAAAAATATGAATATTTTCCAGCGGTCAACAAGGTTTGCAATCCTGACCCTAACGATTGGCTCTTTTTCGTGGTCTCTGTATCACTACTATTGCTCACGTGCATTGTCGTATTGGACGAATTGTATAAGCTGATCAAGAACTGGAGAATGTATATTCGCACATATCGAAATTACTTTCAGTGGGTGACCATTATTTGCATTTCCCTAACCGCCTGGCCCATCCCACCTGAAGGATTGAGACTGCACAACTGGCAATACGGTGCTGTCGCAGTAGGTTTACAAAAAAAAAAACTTTGACGGATTAATAAAATTTTCAACATACAATTCAAAATAAATTTGATTTCAGTACGGCATGTTTAATTCATGGGCTATTCTGCTCACTCAAGTTGGACGGTTCCCCCTACCTGGTCTATACGTCGAAATGTTTGTCCAGGTGAATAAAGCAATTATTAATTATCGAAATCTAACTCACTGAATTTGATTCATAATTTCGTGTTTTTCAGGTTCTGAAAAATTTTGGGTTCTTCATCGGAGCCTACTCTTTTCTACTTGTAGCGTTTGCAATTGCATTCTGCATTGTGTTTCCAGGCGTAAGTGCGTTTTTTTAACACAAGACAGTGACGCTGTTGCTATACTGAAAGAATAATACATATTTTGTGTGCTGTCTTTGCAGTATCCACCATTTTCTTCAATTCCACGAGCAATGCTCAAAGTGCTGACAATGATGAGCGGAGAAGTTGATTACCAGGATTTATTTTACAGTAGTGGCGGAGAGTCTGAGAAATTCAAGACCTGGGGTCGCGGTGCTGAAATGGACTTGTTTCACCCTGTCACGGCTCATTTCCTATATGCGGCCTTTGTGATAATCATTTCTATTGTTCTGATGAATCTTCTGGTTGGTTTGGCCGTAAGCGACATACAGGTGAATAAAGTACTTCGTGCGTATTTGACATGTTAAATACTATTACCTACTACAAGTATTCATTTAAAAATCTTTTTCAAATTTAATATACGTTTACAGGGCTTACGAAAGGAGGCTGAGCTAAAGCGAATCTCTCGACAAATTGCAGAAATATCGAACTTGGAAAATATATTCTTTTCAGAAACTCTAGGATGCTGTTTTGATACAGCATTCGGTCGATTCCTCCGAAGGCGAATTGGGATTGCCAAAAACTTGCTTGGAGACAAGTGAGTACTTGAATAAAGTATAGAATTTCCAACTTCCAGTTGCATTTTAACCTTATACCTTATTTATGCAAATACAGGGGGACATACATATTCTCAGCTACTAGCAGGAACGATGATAAATGTTTGCCAGAAGAACTAATGACAAAAGCACTGCAATTGGCAAATAAGAATGCGGAAAGGAATTTCCAGAAATCTCCAACAATCTGTGACATTTGTTCTCAGAGATGCAGTAAGGCTTTTCAGTTCACCAGCCTTGAATCCGAGTAACACCGAGTGCAAAAATTACTTATTGATAACTGTATATTAATACCCGAAAAAAATTTCGTTCATGAATATACTCAAATCGTTAGAGTGTGGTTTTGGTGTGGTGTAATTGTGATTGAAAACGGATGTTTTGATTTCCAATTGTGATTTATCTGTAGTAGGTAAGCTTTGTGCGGTTTTTGGTTGCGTTACTGTTGGCTAATTAACTCTATAGCTTATACAAATGTTATTTAATTATTTATAGATGTATACATAACACATTTTTAAATTGTCTTCTATGTAGGCAAAAAAGAAATACATGGGCCAAGTGTAGGTATTTGTGGCAATTTCTGAATAAGTTATATGCTACTACCAATTAACCTCTTTTATTTGATCCGTAGATTCTAAATTTTAATATGCACTATTATTTACAAGTCGGCTTGTTCCTAAGAGTAATTTTTACAGAATTGAGTGAAATCAGATATGTATGTATCGAAGATGTCTCACGCTCAAATTAACCAAGAACTCTTCTGTTTTGAATTGTGAACCATAATATTATTATGACCACACCGTGGTGGTATGGTTGGTTGACTCAACCACCATCACGCACGGGGGAGGCTCATCTTCGCGTGAGTAATTGACGTAAAAAACGCTCACATCTCATTTCGCATTATTCTTTCCGTGTATTTTTTTGCATTTTTTTTATTATTCTGCTGCTTGGCCTAAGGCAATACTTGTCTGTTCATCTACAGTTGGACATAGTCTAACTTCAGGTTTAACCTGATATACTGCTGCCTTCATTCCGAATATGCTTTATAAATAATTTGCATAACAACATACGTATCTACGGAATACAAGGACAATGTGATGGAACAGAACTTCAATAAAGCACACTGCGAACAATTCGACCCCTATGGATATTTTTACATCTGTTTCTTCGCATATGGGCTCTTGTTGCTTTGTTTGTTACGCTTGTAGGTTATTCCGTAGTCGGGAATGAGAAAAGACGCCTATTGAACTGTGTCTCCTACTTTATTTGTGTGCTAATTTATTCCAAAGAAGAAGTACTGACGCTGATTCTTTTCCATATGCTGATAAATATGACTAGTCTTCAGAAGAAGAAGAATTAATGTATTACATTACTCATATATATCATATCACCGTCTGCAGACTTTAAACTCAGTTCCCAGTGAAATTAGTGTGTTAGTGAATCTTGTACTCTATTATTCATATCAACTAGCAATAAGAAATTGCAAACGCTTGTCGTCTTCGACTTCCGAGTATATATTTTTAGCACACATACTCATTCAGTATAACTCTGCATAAAGGCACATCAGACTTGAATACAATCAAGTCCGACTAGCATGTGGAATGTGAATTGTTAAGTTTTCGTTCTGTATTTTTGTTTTGTTCCTGTGGCTAAGCGACGCCGCCGGCCGGCCCAGGTTCAATTCAAACACGCAAGGATAACATAACCCGGCTGGATAGCATGCGTCATCCAAAATCACCCAACAAACCGAACTACGAAGCACAATTCTAGTAAAAATTGATTTAAAGGAGAACTGTCAACCTTCAAAGTGAGAAAAACGACTGAGAATGAGGGTTTACAAAATACGCAATTTCGTTGCGAGAGTTAAAAACAAAATGTGCTAGCTACAAATAGTTTCACGAAATCTTACTTCCACGGCATTGACTTCCGCATGAAGTGTATTTTTGGTTTTTATTTTTATTATGCCTGAGTCAAAAGTTCATGATTCGGGCGACCAACTTAGTCCAAACAATAATGCCCAGTGTTCCATTGAAATGACCAAATCCAGTCTTCAGTCCAGGAATTCGAGTACTTCTTCCTCGACATTCCAGGACCATGTCTGTGATGCGGCGTGTATTCATGCCGTTGCAAAGTTAGGTGACTGCTCAAAAATCATCGCTTTCATTGAAAGCCATTCCGAGACTGAACTGAATTGTTTAGATGGAGATGGACGATCTGGAATGCATTTAGCCAGCTTTTTAGGTAAAAGCTACCAATTAGTTCACCTTTACTGCATACTGATAAGTTAGAGAATTTAATGGCTGATCATTAATCCGTCTGTACAGATTGCAGCTGTGGTTCTTGTGTGGACCATGCGGAAACTTGCATGAAGTGTCTACTTGCAGTGGACAATGGGTTGAATATCAATTCACAAGATGTTGAAGGAAATACTCCTTTACACATTGCACTCAAGTGTCAAAACGACAAGTCGGCAAAATTACTTATATATAACGGTGCTGATGTTTCAATTAAGTAAGCAATGGGAACCGTTTCTATAAGCTAATATCTATTACCGAATGCCTGATTTTATTCCGCGAAATATTTCTTGTTACAGGAATGTTAAAGGAGAAGACGCACTGACAATAATGGCTACTTCATTTCCAGACGTTATGCTTACTGTTTTGGATCGTGCTATTGCTATTGAAAAATTCTATCCGAATAGTGAAAAATGCGTTCTTAGACTGGACCTCGGGTACTTAGAATTTCAAAATTCAAACACCGGTTTATATGAAGTATAGATAACACCAATCTGTCTGGATTTTTTGTAGCATGGTAGTTGGATTCACGGAGGAAGAGAGTAACACGAAGAAACCGGGCTTTAAGAAAGAACTGACACTGCTGAATGATGTGTTGAGCTCAAGCAGGTATTCCCGAAAAACGATTTTGACTCATCCTTTGGTCATAATTTTCTTGGATCAGAAGTGGAAAAAGCTCCGAAAATATTTTGCAGCATTCTTTGTGTGCTATGTAAGCAGGCTAACTGACTTAAAAAGTAATAGCACCTTCAACGTTCCTATGTTATATTTTAATTGAATTTAACATTTCAAGCTATTCTGGCTGCTGGCATACACCAGTTACATTGTCGAAGTGTACCTGGTAAGCTGTCCCTGTGAATTCTTCTCAAAGGCCAGTATGAAGAAAGCTGAGACAATGCAGTTACCGAATCCGGCTATTCAGCCGCTTCCTGCGTCGAATACTACTACAGATACAGGAAGATGCCATTTGAAAGCAGGCTTCACTTCAGACGCCATAATTGTACTACTACTCACATTAATAATGGCAATTAATGAGATAGTAAAATTCATCACAATTCCAAGCTTGTACTTTCGGAGCAAGATAAACTTCGGATCTTGGATACTCATTGTAATGGTCCTCATTACGGCTGCTCCATGTACAATGCAAAATGGGAGCAAACTAGTACCTTGGCAATACGAGGCTGCTGCCGTAAGATGAATATCTCTAGTTCCTGCAACTCATCACATTATATATTAAGTTCACACCACAAGCTAGTTTTAAGAATGTACATCTTAATTGGTTTACAATAGTTGGCAGTTTTCCTGTCGTGGGCTTTTATTCTAGCCCAATTGGGAACTATTCCTTCGTTGGGAAGATACGTGGAAATACTTGGACATGTAAGGAAAGATTCACAAGTCAATAATAATATAATAAAAACATAATGTTAACACACTAACTTACGCTTACCTAGGTACAATGTAAAATTCATGAATTCTTTCTTACGCTTTCATCTGAATTTCCAGGTTCTCAAAAACTTCTCACTTTCTATGCTCACTTTCTCGTCATTATTCGTGGCATTCGCCCTTTCATTCAATGTATTATTTCCTGGCGTAAGTAAAGCTAACAGTGTCTAATTAATTTATGCACGTATGCTGGGGCACACATTCTAATTAACATGAACGGTTTGTTTTTTACAGTCGGAACCATTTTCCCATTTCTTCTTTGCAATACTAAAAGGTAAAAATGCAAATGCAGATTTATCCAGAACAATTACGTAACTACAGAAAATATAATGTGTTCTATAGTACTTGTGATGATGACTGGTGAGGTGGACTACCAGGACATGTTCTACGACGACGAGCGTGACGCCACAACAGGACCAATTGTCGGCCATATTTTATATGCCGCCTTCGTTATCATTATTAGCATTGTGCTAATGAATTTACTTATTGGTTTAACAGTCAGTGATATTCAGGTATGGAATACGGTTTCTCGTATATATATTTACTTTACAAAACTGAGCTACTTAAATGGACTAGGTATTGTTTTTTATCCTTCAATAACAGACTTTGCAAAAAGAAGCGGAGTTAAGTCGAATATTTCGTCTGATAAGCGAAATGCTCAGTTTGGAATCGATGTGTTTTTCGGATCGACTAAGGGGTCGCTTTGGTCGTTTCATTCAAGGGAGCATTTCGGTCACACGTCACAAGAAACATGCTGGGTCGAAGGAAAGGTTGGGCTCCATGTCCGATTCTGAACCGTTCTTCAATGAGTACGAACCAGCACGGATCAGTTATTCTTTCATTCGAAGATGCTCTAATAAGAATATTGGATTTTTAGCCATATAGTGCTTGAGCAGTATTAATAATATTGGCATGTTTGTTCTGCTTGTTGAACGGTTGTGTAACATAGTAACATTTGACTAACTTAAGCACAGTCTAAAACCAATACGATGAGGGTTTCAATCTAATGGATGTCTCTAAACTATTTTCCAGTCTATTGTTTCGATTCCGGCCAAACGATCGATCTGATAAGTCCGTCCCAGAGGATCACAAGGCAGCAGCTCTTCAAATAGCAGTCTCACATTTCCATTCTAATCGGAGCAACTGTCCAACCACACCAGCCACCAAATCCAGCAACTCAGCCAAAGCTGTCCATTTTGAAGCTACGGAAACTTAATAGTTTCTGTAAATGAATCTCATCATTAATTCACTTCTTAAGCAATATATTAATAAACTCTGAAATGTGTTTTTAGAAATATATCCACGATTGTTGCACAAGAATATATTTACCATCATAAGATTTTTAATTTACATAGATCATTTAATTACGAAAATATTTTTAACATTCGCTAATTGGCTCGGTGTTGAGTTTGCTTGCCCAGTAGGAGTAGGAACTTTGACAGTAAATACTGTTACCACACGGCAGACTTAACTTTATAATCGTTTAACCTAATTGAATTCTCTGAAAGCATATATTAAACAAGTGTGTCGCTACGCTCCACCTGCGCCTTACGGCCCTTCTCGGTACACTGAATGAATCCGATGAATTAGATTTAAAATTAAGAAAACCGTTTTTTAGCAATGAAAACCATCTTTAGATAGGAATACCATTTTTTAGATTTCAAATGAGGAATACCATTTCTAGATAGGAATTACCATTTTTAGCAAGGAAAACCTTTTCTTTTAGATAGGAATACCAATTTTTTAAAGCTAGAAATACCATTTTTTGACCTCAACTAATTATGGTAATTTTAAGCGGGCGGATATTTATTTGACCCACTTCCT
>JAQFYT010001327.1:0-17069 GCA_034694925.1 Ceratophysella denticulata
AAAGGTACACCGAGATAAATATATGAATTCACCCTTTCAATGAGTTGATCTTCCCATCTAATTGACAGTAGTTGCTTTGAAGAGCAATAATGCTTCGTTTTCATTCCACTGTTTCAACTAAAAGGAAATGACTAACGACTTGTTTTGCAGGGTTTTCATTTTCATTGGGTTTTCGTTATAAGTTCAAGGTACTAAGACCAAGTTCAAGCCATAACCCTAAGCCTTCAAGTAAGTACCCCGTACCGGTATTCCTGTAAGTATCTAAATTTTAAAGGATCAAGCCAGACAAGACCGTATCAGACTTATCAGAACGCCTTAAACGAAGGGGGCGTAAATACAACAGCTTGGGTGTTGCATTTCTTCGGTAAAATTGGAAGATTCCATGCATTTTCCTAGTTTCACAAATGTGTGACATTCGATAACCCTTAACTTAACCCTTTGCCCTCGCTTGATATTATCATGTGGTGTTTGTATGCATTTCAGATGGCCCAATAAGTGTTGTTTGGAAAAGAATTAGGGTGAAGTTTTATGTTTGTTTCACTTTTAGCGTATTGTTTTCAAGTTTCAAGTGTACTAGGTACCGTTTAGCTGTAAATTGTAGTTTAGTAACTTGACTATTTCATAGTTACTTTCTAGTAAGAAAAGCGAACTGCCGATGCCGAACAATGAAGCCTGTAGTAATAACATACGATTTTATACCCATTAGGAATTTCATGCCTTTGGTTCGGTGCTCGATCATTGTCATTAGGTCGCGGACTGCGCCTCGTGTTTCCATTTCTACCGTACCGCTGCTGTATTCGTGCTACATCGTCTTGTACGGTTTTAGATATCCTCCCTGTGCACTCCTGCCTCGAATTGAAGTAATAATTTTTGAACATGTGTTCATTTTGAGGTTCCACGTTCTCTTTCAACTATGTAATTCCTTTGAAAGCATAGCTTTTTTGGTTTGGAACTCCTAATGAAAATGGTTTAAAATAATCTGGCTGGGCATGCATGGTTCGATATATCAACCATAGTTTGCAAAGATCCAGATACCACGACTCTTTTCTCCGTGCGTTTTCGTATTTCGGAGTTTTTAGAAGAGTGCGGAACTCGGGTTCTTCGGTCTCTGCTCCCTGAAGCTCATACACGGGCCGGCCGGTTGAGACGAAGCGACTCCGTTTTCGGATTCGGCAAAGAGACTTCTGGTTCTGAGTTCTGACTATAAAAGTATAGGTATATTATATTCTCTATAATTCTCTATATATATGTAGTTCTCTGTTTATTCAGTGTGAGATAGGCTGCGGGATTTGATAGGAGGTAGGAAGACGGCACGGGGCATATTTTTGAGGTTTGTGTGAATAGACGATGAAATATTTAGTGTGGGCTCTTTTTAATTATTCAGTTGTAGCTTACATCTATGCTGATATGTAGTTTGTCGCATGGTGAAAACTAAAGGCTTTCATTATCCCGTTCCCGTCGTTCCTGGTGTCTGCTTATTATTTGTTCACTTTTAAACTAACATTCCGTGACACGTACGGTCAGACTATAGGTTGCTTTCCGCTGCGGTAAAACTATGGTGTCCAGTCCAGTATGTACTATCAACCTGTCAAGAGCTACGTTACAGGTTACAGTTAAAGCGTTAGAAAAAGAAAGTAGGAAAATCTTAGTAATATAAACTTCTCTATCGATCGTAACCACAACACGTCTTATAGCATAACTATAATTATCAGTATGCTTCTAATCCTGTCTTCGTCTTCGTCCAACTTTTGGAGTTATGTGGAAGCCTGAATAAAGTATTGTAATAAATGTATATATTAAAAAGTAGGTATGGAGTATGAATTGAGTTTCGCTAGAAGCCCTCAGGAGGTAGTCCCGAGCTGTACTTAATTTGTATGTCCTAAATAGGAATTTATTCAATTTATTTCTCCATGCTCCAGCGCAGCTTTTAAATTAGGTTAAAAGGAAACTCGTGTAAGCATATATTTGATACTGCTGCTACCTAATTTTTGAGTTTGGATTTTCCATCTCCTCTCTCATATTTAATATTTGTCGCTTTTCGTTTATTTTTAGGATTTTCAAACTCTGCGTGACGAAACACTGAACATCCGAACGGGTCCCATTTGTAATTAGATCAAGGCGGACCCTGCGGAAATTGTGGATTATTATTTTTATCCGTCAAGACTTACTACCCTTCCACCATCTACCACCAAACCACCAGTATTCCATACTTCGGCTCTCCATTTCATTAGCATTGAAGTTCGAAGTTATAAGAAACCGAGATAAGATTGATTCAACAAAGTAACACTTAACACAGCATATAATATACGTTGGGAGATTTTGGAAACTTAGAACTGAACCTGGCTAACTAAACGGAAGAATTTATAATAGAAACGTAACAGAATTTCTTAGTCTCACACTACAAACAACCCCAGCATAAGCATCGGCTGCTGTTTTATTTATTTCTCTGACTACATCGTCCATCGTGGAACAAGTGGTTTACTTGTCATCAACTTTTCCTACGCAAAACTGGCTGTAGAAAAAGGTTTATTCTACCAATTTTCACAATGAAGTCGAGACTAAGCCTTTGACCAACGTAGAATTTAGCTACATTATTTAATTCGAGGTAAGCAGAAGCAAAGCACGAAATCGCTTGTTGCATTTGCCCTTATCTTAAACTCAACGTAATGTGCATTTATGTATATCTCTGTACCTATAATGGTAGCGTGCAAAATTTAAACTAGCGCGTATTGAAGTAAGCACATCAAGGTCGGAGTGTCGTCGGAGTTATAGCAGCGTCAAGTATAACTTATACTCGAAGGATTATATTTTGTATAAAAGTAATGGGATTTTGTCCAGACCAGATGAAACGTGACAAATTGAGAAGTCAGAGAGGTTAACTTTGCTTTGCTAAAGAAAAACAACGTCGGAGACGAAGACGAGAGGTTCATTCATAAATTGAGAGATTTATTTTCGTCGTGGAGAGCTTATTATAAAGGCTTTTCTTTTCATACTCAAGCGAAAATAAATTGGTTCTCTACTGTAGATCAAGATCTGTTTGTGGCACGTCCTAGAGCTTATTAAGATCATCATTCCATATTTTCGTGATTACAATTTTGATTTGATTTTAATTTTCCAGGCTCAAGACCCCGTAATTTCCTAGATAGGACTATCTGTCTGCCGTTGGTGAGTGAGGTGTGTGACCACGCTAATTTGGCGTGGGACACAACCTGGTGTTCGTACATCGTGGCGGCTCGACCAGGAAGACTTGTTGACCAGTTCGCCGCTCTGGAAAGGGCAATGCGGGACTGGGAACTTGTGGACAGTGATCGCTTTTCATTTGAAGACTCGGATCGATTTGAGGAAGATTCTCTCTGCTCATGGATAAGTGAGCCGGAAAGTCTGTGTAATAATTGGAGAGGATGGAAGAAGGCGAATTTCAGTAATACGGGTTCAGCTTCAAATGCAGCTGCACTTGCTCTTAATGATCCACCACCCGGAACTTGTTCCGTTGCTGGGGCTGCAGCGTCTGGGCCCTCCATGGGAATCAGAAAAGGCTGGACCGAACTTCCCTCTCCTTTCAACTCGATATCGTTGATAAACCCCAACACTGGCCAGCCACAGCTCAATTTGGTGGAACTTTCAGCAAAATGTGTGGCAACACATATTCCGTTTGAAATGGTGGAGCGGTACCATCCTCCAGTTCCAGAACATTTGCAATTACGGATTGCTTTCTGGAGCTTCCCTGAATATGAGGAGGATATTCGTCTTTATTCTTGTTTAGCCAATGGATCGGCTGACGAGTTCGTGAAGGGTGAACGGCTCTACCGAACGAACAGCGTTTGCGATATTCTTCAAATAGGTAAGGATTTTAACTTTTAATGCTCAAGGATTTGTTTTTTATTTGAATTCAATTATCTTTAACTCGATTTTTGGTCTTTGCAGGTTTTCATCTTAGTGCAACAGTGAAGCCGAACATGCGAGAGGCTCACAAGGTAGCGGTAACTTTTGACAGACGGCGAGTGACTTCATGTACTTGTACGTGCAATGGCTCCACGAATTGGTGTGGACACGTCGTTGCTGTTTGTCTTCATCGTATTTTCCAGGTATGAGCTGCGGTATATTTTACACTGCATATATTTAGGTATCAATTCTTGCTTTAAGTTCTTTACACCGTGTTGTATTATTTGATTCCAGTCCAAGGATGTAACACTAAGAGCACCAGTCAGTGAATCATTGTCAGGACTTCAGCGTGACCAGTTGCAAAAATTTGCTCAATATTTGATAAGTGAATTGCCGCAGCAGATTCTGCCGACTGCTCAGCGACTCCTTGATGAACTATTGTCTTCACAACGCTCAGCTATTAATACTGTAAGACATTTCATCACTCAAACTGTATTGGCTTTCTAGTCAGTACTTAAATGTGTATCTTTTGGACCATTGCAGCTTCGAGGTGCACCGGATCCAACCGCGGGAGCTTCCGCTAATGAACAAACCAGTTGGTATCTAGATGAACGGACTCTTCACGGAAATATACATAAAATCCTCATTAAATTCTGTGTTCCAGCTCCAATAGGTAAAATCTATTCATCACATCGTTGGCCAAATAGATTTAAGTGAAACATTTATTAATGCTAATTATATGACGTTTTGATGATTCAGTTTTCAGCGACGTCAATTACTTGACAAGCGCAGCTCCGCCTGCCTCTGCAGAGTGGACTAGTTTGTTGAGACCGTTACGTGGGAGAGAGCCGGAAGGAATGTGGAATCTTCTTTCCATTGTTCGTGAGATGTTTCGCCGTGAAGATCGGAATGCAGTTCCGCTTCTTGAAGTCATTACTGAAGAATGTCTAAATTGTGACCAGGTATTTCATAGAACTGTTTGAACGCACTCGGAATCAAATCATATTGAGATTCGGAAGTTGGTTTCTTGTTTTTAATTACAATTATTGTACGTCTAGATTTTGGTATGGTGGTTCAATACAAAAGCAGCACTACATAATGGAAATTCAGGTCACGGTGGTAAACACCACAGTGTAAACTCCAACGCTCATGCCTGTCAACATGCAGGATCCTCACTATGCGATGAAATAGTTTTGCTGTGGCGTTTAGCTGCTCTCAACCCTGGATTGTCTCCGGAGGAGAGAGGCACCCTTCATAGCCAGTTCAAGGTATGTAGGTTCTTGTTACGTGCAAGCTTAGCTGTACTGTTTATTACGCAAAACGCAAATATTCGCTAATTGGTTATTTCAACGTTCAACAGGAGTGGCATCTCAAAATAATTGAAAAGATCTCGAAATCAAGGAATGCTTCTGTTGGTAAACATGCCAATAGTTTCAAGAACGACATTGAAGTTTTCCCAGGGTTCCGCCCATCTATTGAAGCCTGCTACCTAAATTGGGACAACTATCCCATTCCAGGGATTACGTATTCAGAAGCGAGCCAAGTTTACCGATGTCCCTTCATGTGTTTCCGCCACTCGGACGGCGTGAGTCGTTCTGGGGACACTGGACTCATTCACTCATCTCATGCCATCCTGAATAACCCTGCTGGGGAACACCATTTGCTTCATTCAAGTGCAACTATCTCATCTGCCCCAATGATTTCCAAACGCCCACGCAGTGTTGATTTCGGTGGAGAAAGGAATGTCGCTGGCCCATCTAAAACTTCAAGTAACAGCGGCCCTGGACCGAGTTCTGCTTCTGGGTCCGTCCCAGGCCCGTCAACCTCAAAATCTGGAAAGTCGGGTAGGAATTCCAAGAAACGCTATGAGTTGGCGAATGACGGAGGTCTCGGTTCCATGATCCCTTGTATGAGTGCCAGTGGGCTCAAAATTAAACCTCGTGGAAATCTAACTCTCCCACTTCCCGAACACGACAATCCATTCGAGGATGAGCTCCCAACACCAGGTCTATCCTCCACTTCATCTTCGAGTCGGAGCCGAGTTTGTGACGCCGAGGAACAGCCTGGTCCTTCAACATCTTCTCGTAGCCGGCAGTTACCTATCCAGCGCCAAGGTTCTATCGATGGTAATCGAAGCAGTGTTAGCTCCGAGGGTTTTTGTGAAAATGAGAATGAAATTGAAACCGAGGCATCGAATGACAGGGATGAAGGGGTTGAAATCTGTGAGTTGAGCATTGTGGCCTCTAACATCAAGCTCAATACCACGGCGACATCGGATGACTTTGAAGATGGAGACTCGGACTCTTCCGTTTCAGTTCGAATTCGAGAAGTGGACCTACAAGCCCTTGCCAATCTCCAACCTGATTTAGCACCGAAATTCGATTCTTCTGATTCTCAGCAGAGCGGAGATGAATACCAGCTCTACTACTATGATCCCAAAGCCAGTGCATCAGGTGGGAATTCCAAGAAGAACGGAAATTCGGAGGAGGAAAAGAAGGACGCCGCCTCAGCGAATGCTTTTAACAATTTGAAGCGTATTGAAGATGAGTGGGAAGTACTGTTTGCCAGAGCGGAGGGTCTCCAAGCTCATGGGCACAGTAAGGAAGCCTGTCGACTTGGAGTTAAACTTGCACAGGAATTACTTGAAAATCCACCTGACCTCTCATTGGACCTCCCACATCCGACCAATGGAAAAGGAAAACGGAAGAAAATCAACCCAATTTCTCATCAGGTCTCTTGCTTGGCCTCAGCTACTCTGGCCAAATGTGGATTTCTCTGCACGGTTCTAGCTGAGAATTCAGATTACTTCTATCTGGCTTTTCAAGTGGGTATGTTTGGTTTAGAATTAGCCCGACCGCCAGCATCCACGAAACCCCTTGAAGTAAAACTAGCCAATCAAGAGGCGGAATTAGCAAACCTGTTGAAGAAAATCCCTATAGGCTCAAAGGAACTGGAAATGATTCGTCAGAAAGCTGAAGCTCTACGAGACGGCACATTCAAATCCCGCGGAGAGGCTTTATTACCACTCGTTCTCTCCAGTTTCATTTTCGATGCTCTCGTCATGCCGGCCAACCGAGATGGTAGATGTTCTCTTCAAGCAGGAGTCTATCATTTACCAACTGATGAAAGCCTTGGATTTGAAGCCGCTGTATCCGCTCTTGGTCTCAAAGCCAATGTTTCCGAAGCTGAACACCCACTCCTTTGCGAAGGAACTAGGCGACAACGTGGTGAATTGGTTCTAGCAATGCTGCTGCACTACAAAGATGATTCAGAGAAAGTTGCGAAGATCATGGATAAGCTTCTTGACCGAGATATTCATATACTCTACAAGGCTCCTATACCAGCAGCGTACTATTCTAATAATCCGCCCACAACCACTGTTCTGGGAGCTCATGGGTCGAAGAGCGATGACCATGAGACTGCCAGTATGACTCCGCCGCTTCCGATTCAGCATAATGGTTCTCAGATGCCAACCACCACCACGACACCTCCACTGCCTCAGACACAAGGAAACAGTAGTAGACCAGCTTCAACCTCGGCTCCTGTATCATCCGGCGGCGCAGGAAGTTCTGAAACCAGTGGTGTGAGACCACAGAGCACAGCCAGCGCTGAAAGTGACCCTGGAGTTTCTAATTCAAATACCAATAATTCCCCAACTACGACACCACCAGCGCCCAATGTCAATCCGGCAGTGTCGTCTTCGACCACTGGACCCTCCACGCGATCTGGGAAGGAGTCTGGAAGATATAAAGGAAAACGAACCTATCCTGTTCTTCCGAACCAGCCGTCAGAAGCCGGGGCACATTTTATGTTTGAACTTGGGAAGATCGTGTTGAGTAAGGCTGGAGGATCAAGCAATCAAAGCTTGTTCACACAACCTTCAAATGGCCAGAATCCGAGGGGTCCTCATCGTGCACTTCACATGTGCGCGTTTCATATTGGATTGTACGCTCTGGGTCTTCATAATACCGTGAGCCCCAATTGGTTGAGCCGCACCTACTCCTCTCATGTATCCTGGATTACAGGTTAGTTTATTAATTGATTGTAAATACTTCCAAAAATTGAACTTTCAAAATGATAACAATGTTTCATTTCTTTCAGGACAAGCAATGGAGATCGGTGCACCGGCTATCGTATTCCTTATCGACACTTGGGATTGCCATCTTACACCACCGGAAGCAGTGACCATTGCGGACCGAGCATCTCGAGGTGATGTGAACATGGTGAAAGCCGCTTCTGAACTGGCTCTTTCTTGTTTACCATACGCACATGCTCTAAATCCAAATGAACTTCATCGGGCTATTCTACAGGTAAGATTTGCTATATTTTCTATCGCAAGTATTTGACCCGAGTATACGATGTATTCCAGGTTTCTTTGCTCTATGCTAATAATATTATATATGATTCACTCACAGTGCAAGGAACAGAGTGACGGGATGTTGGAAAAAGCGTGTGTAACTGTTGAGGCTGCTGCCAAGGGTGGTGGCGTTTGTCCCGAAGTTCTCTTCGATGTGGCAAGGCAATGGTTTTCTCTCTACCAAAAGGTATTGAATTTGTTAATGTGAATGTGAACGGAAGACATATTATTCTAGTTTCAGTTTTATTTAATTGGATCTTATTTTTTTAGCATTTGCCACTGGATGTGGACGTTGTGAATGAGGAATTTTCACACCATGACCACTTCTTGATCCTTGACTCCTCCCTTGACCCAATGAATCCAAATCACCATCAAATTATTTCAGCTCAAACTGGACTCCCAATTTTGAATCCTAACAATCCACCTCCGCCAGGTCCTTCTGTGTCCAGTTCTGGATCTTCTGGTCCATCATCCATGGATGTTCTTCGACTACAACAGCAGCAACAACAACAACAACAGGACTCAAGACCTCCACCATATCCCGGCATGACACCTGGGTTGCCCTATCCGGGTTCATATCCTCCGCCTTTCATGACACCCAGTTTCAATCCCGTCCCAATGGCTATGTATCCGCAAGTTATTTTCCAGGTATATTGTAATTATAGTTCAGCCGACATTGTGCTTTTTTTAAAATACATATACAATGTCTATGTTCAATGTTTTTAGACGAGTCCATCAATAAATCCTGGTTCTGGCAACGGCCAATACTACGCTCAGCAGGGGAATGCCTATCCAGGAAATCAAATGACCTCAGGTCCGCTCTACCCCAACCAACCCATGCACCAAATGCCCTCTGCCCATTCTCACCCTCATCCACACTCCCATCAGCATCAGCATCTTTCTAGCCTCGTGTCCACTGGGCCCGCTCTTCAGTACTACAACCCTACTGCCGGAGTTCCGATTTCTACGTCTGGTGGACATCTCCGACAGCCAGCTCAGTTCTTTCCCGTTGGTCAGATGAGTCTCCATCACAACGGGCATGGGATGGGTGGAGGAATGACCCTCAATCCGTCTCAAGGACCGCCGAACGGAAGCCATTCTCATGTCGCCGTTATGGCTCATGGACATCTGACGCATGGTCATCATTTGGTTGCTATTCCAACCGGTAATCCGAACCAAAATGGTCAGCCAATAATGCTTCAGGCTGCACCTCCTGGGACTAGTGCCGGCGGTCATCAGTTAGGACACCCCATGAACATGAACATGAGTCGTGCACCGAATGGACAGCCTCAGGTACTTTTCGTATGTATCAAATAAAATTTTATTTTTAATTTGTTGTGTTTCGCATACATCTGCCTCTCTTGCTGACCCAGTCTTTACAAAATCTGGCATATTATTATCTAGTTAATTAAATTAAATTAATTTTAAATAAATAGGTGAATGGGATGACAAGCCAACATAACGGATTCGGAAACCAAATGTCTCATCCAATGGGAATGCATCCAAATCCAAACCAAATGAATTGTATGGGAATGTCTGAAGTAATGTCCAGTTCTGGTGGAATAGTACGTGGTTTCCTTGAGTAATCTGCTTTTTGGTGTAGTATTTTTTGAGTATTTACCTTTCATGTGTTTCTTTGAATCTACCAGTGCGGCCGTGACCAGTTGAACCACCAGCCTATGAATGGTCAATCTGTCCTGAAAGTCAAGTATTTACTGTCCACCTATCGCGTCGGTATGCTTGCAATGGAGAGCCTTGCTCGGAGCCGTGACGACCGACCAACGGCAAAATTCTCACGGAATCCACTCCATGGTGAGGATATTAAATGGGTTCTGTCCATTTCCCGGAAGCTAGGAGCTCAATATGTCCAGCAGTTCTGCATCTGTGCAATGCAATCCATCACGAACCCATATACTCTCCATGAAATTATTCTGGATGCTGCCTCAATCTCTACACGAGCCAACTTACAATGGGTCTACCAAAATCCAAGATCTCCACTGGCCCCATTGGTTCAGAAGTGTCAGGAAATGTACTTTCAATGTCTTCACCAGAAGTTGTATCACATCACAGCGTCGGAGTACGAAGACTTTGTGAACATCGTTTGCACGGCGCGGCAGGCATTCCACCTTACGCCTGAAGGAGGAAGTCAGTTCAAAGAATGGTTAGGGAATTTACGAAGGTAAGCAACCAGTACTTATGATACTTATAACTAACAGTATACTAACAGTACAATATTCTGTCGGTGAACCTTACAGGACAGTTCAGAACTCAAGCCATACTGCCTGACCCTGACACTTTCGAAAAAAGTTATGAAAACCACTTTTATACGGTCCGTTTTTGCTAAATGTCAAAGTTCATTATTACAACGGGTTTGACGGCGTAAAGCTCAATTTTCTTCATATCCAACTATAACTTGTCCAGTAACTCGTTAGCCTTGACATTAACGAAGAAATGACGCGTACAGAAGCTACTAGGATTATCAATATGCGTAATTTTTGACCGTAGAACCTTTTTCTAAGGCGTAAGGGTGAAACTTAGTTTTGAACCTGTGGGTGCAAGCAGAGCGCACAATATTTCGGTTTGGTATTGGTAGCTGATTCGGTACCTGATTCGATATTAGTCAATTAATAATGTTCACGGTTCGATTTATTCACATATTCCCATTTGTCTACCTTAGGTCAAAAACCTGTAAGAAAGACCTCTGGACTCAACTCACGCAGACACTTCAATCCAATCCAAAATGATGTCCGTATTGTTTAGGAATTGATGAATTATTAGTTGACATTGAAGAAGAGTTTTCCCGTACAGCACAATTCAGAACTTATTCCCCTTTCCTCGTTCTATTCCTTCCAGGAATATTCTGAACTCCATCACCACCGTCGAGAAGAAGTAAGAATCGAACCAAGGTCAGAGAATACCATTTTTTGTCAAAGGCCGACTGTTTTTCCTGATCTCCAACTTCCATGTTTGTCCGGAACCATTCTGTTCATCTATCGAAATTAAGTAGAATTTACAAATTCAATATGGTAAACTCGACCTCAACCCATTATTCAGGGATACGGATAATTACATATACCCTTCCTCATAAGAATTTAATGAATTATTATTGTAAGTAAAGTGTTAAATTGTAAATAGGAACCACGTGTCTTAGGAAAGTTATTAGCTCTCGTTGCACAATAGCTAATGCAAAAATTAATATTGTTATTTCTGGTTTCAATTAACTGCATCACATATTTAACCGTTTATTGTACGCTAATTGTTTTTGATTGCAATTAGCTGAGTTAATATTCTTGTCAGGATATACATAGAGGGTGTTTTTTATCAAAATTTTAACGTTATTTATTCAGATTTTGACCTTGAAAGGTTCGTAAAAAAGGTTCGTTCGTTGTGCAGTTTATCGTTAGTAGTATTTTATCGAGATTTTTTTTTGTTTTTGCTCAATTTATCGTTGACTGTAGTATTTAGAGTTCAATATTGACTTTTTGAAATGAACTTCAAAGCACAACAGTTCGGGTAATTAATTTCCAGACTGGCATGTTTAGTTTCAATTGTAGAAATAGTAGGTAAACTTATACGTAATTGACGTGTTTACTATCTCTTTTCTAGGCACACAGGCACTCCGTTTTTTGTTATTTTGAATTTTTGATACTAGAAAAGACACTCAGGAATTTTGTTACTCTGTGTGTATTGTAAATAGGACGTTACTAGCTGTAAATCTAGAATTAACTTGTTGGACTACTTTAACTTGAAGCACGCATTCAAAAATGGTGTCTCTCGTTCAAGCTGCTCCTCCACAATTGACACACATGGGCAAAACATTATAGGAATTTAATTCAGACAAATGGATTTTTGGAAAAAACGGAGCCAGTGAAAGCTGAGTTCTAATTCTCCAAGTCTTAACTGAATTAATTCCCTTCTGTAAATAGTAGAATTTAAGCTAATTGTAGTTTAGTTATTTAGTGTTTTACTCTCAAAACACTAAAAACTCGTCGTAATTTTTATTCATATTAATTATAATGGTCGGTCGTGGTAGCAGAAACAATACCCAACCTTACCTAAAAAACATTGTGTTCATGTTTCCTCGTTCTATAATTGTAAACTAGAAAACTAAGTCCAATGAATTTACGTAACGTGTAACGTAATGTAGCCTTAGGTTATCTGTGGGATTTGAATCGTATCGTGTATCGTATAATGCCGGAACTTCGCAATTTTCAATTTGAAAATACCCGTTTTGCGAGGCGTGCCAATGATTTTCATTGTGTTTTTAGTAACACAACTCAAAATTTTATTGATAAAGAAATTCTAGGTCTCGTTGTTCAAATTGATGTATTATTGAGAATATGATTGCAATTTAGAATATTTAATTTTTTTAGCAACTACCTTTGCCTGGCATTTTGCGTATCTCGTGTTCCGTAAATTGTAATTCAGAAACATTCAGTTCTAAAAAAACATACAACACAAATCGTCGCACTTAACCGTTAACTAATTGCCTTTGACGTATAGTTGAACTTTACGGACCGTTTTATGGCTTGTACGAGTTTTTAGGCTAACTAAATTAATTGACTATTGCTAATTGCATAATGTAGACTAGACACAGTCGATCTTTCAAATGGAGCTTTACACGTACGCGTTTAGGACAGCCGTTAATAATGATTCTCTTGACTCTGGAATGTTAGAAGTTATTGTAGAGTAGAGACGGAAGATGGCTCAGAATCTCGAAACCCTTTTCTTCCACTCACGGTCCATGCTATTAGCATTACGCGTGAGTGCAAGGACAGGGTTTCGAATTTCGAACTAACGATCCATGCTATTAGCATTACGCGTAAGTGGAAGGAAAGGGTTTCGACATTCTGAGTCATCCGTCTTTACAATAAATTGACGGATATTGTTGTTCTACAATTATGTCTTTTAGAAAATCCCAGAGCAAAAAGCAATGCAAGAATTAGTGAGAAAAAGCTACGTGACTCCATTTTAAAAAAAACTTTTAACTGTCTCCACAGAAAACAGAACAGTTATGTTTTTTACTTAAGACTGATTTTTAATTTAACTATTACCATCAAATGAAATCACACGGAACTCTTGAAAACAGTTCAGTTAATTTAAACAAAAAAATCACATGAATGATCTTTCTTTTAATTAATATACGTATAAATTATAGTAAATTTGAGTAAAGTAATTTTTGGTTTTCGCCCTGTAAACGGTAAAGAACTGAAAAACACACTCAAGTACTGAACTGACTACATTAAGTAGGTCTTAATTGATTCGAGAACGGTAACGTTGAAAAAGAGCGTCATTAATTTAATTCTCTCGACGACAGGCAAGACGACATAAACAGTAATTTACACATTACACATTCATCTTGTTTTGTGTCTCTCGATGGACGTATTTACATAGTAGATTAGTGTAAAAAAAAATTTAAAAAATACGAAAAAAATTGAGATGAAACGGAATAGGCATTAAATGTTAAGATCGTAAAAACGCTAAGAAAACACGCAAGAAAAAAATAACCAACCAACCAAAAAACAGCAACTGACTCGAAACGGATGTCAATTTTATAAACTAACATAGAATACATACACGCCTAGGCCTATTTAAAAACAAAATAATAGGCTGAAAAAAAGAACCGTGTACAAGTACCAGTACAACTTTAGGAAATGAAAAGAAAAAAAAACAAAAATAGAATATCTTTATTCAATTGTTTATAATTAAATTCAAATGCAGAAATACTTTATTAAAATTCAATTCACTGTCAACTGTGTAGGAAATTAAATTAAATTGTCAAAAATTCTGAAATATCTGTAACTCTCGTGTTCCCTATATTGTTCTCCTTCCTTGTAATCTACAATCTGAACACCAAATTAAGTAGTTTTGCTACTATCTGTAACTATTTTAATGCTCTTGATTCAAACATTTTATGGGTTGGATGTAAATTGTACAAAATTGTATAATATATCGGTGTTTTTTCCCGTCTGGCTGGGCTAAATATAAATTTTGTCCGTTATACTCTGGATTTCACCGTGAATTAATGAAATTGTGCAGATTTATAAAAATTTGGGAAATATCTTGCTGAATTTTCAACTTTTAACCTTAAAACATTGATTAAATAGGTAAAAAATTATGAGACAGACAGGAACCACAATTTAAATGAAATAAAACCATTCAAAACCAACCGTATTTCTGTGTAAATAATCCGAATTGTGTAATGTTGTTTATTTATTTTAATTAAATCATTTACACATTTATCACAAATTAGCGAATACCAAATACCCAAACACCGAGTACATTATATTAAAGTGCTACATTCTACATAATGTGTTACATAGTCGACATTCCAAAGGCTGGAACAGCGCGCGCTTGCAATAAAGCGCTAAACAATCATAACTGCGCTATGATCCAGAAAAGGCCAAGCACAACGGCGCATCACCGTGCGGGTTAAATGTTAAATAGTTCACCATAAAGTGTAAATACTAATACAGTATTAGTAATACTATGCATTATTTAAATTTCCTTGGGCAATCCTGCATCCAAGGAAACGAGCAGATGAGCCTGAATCCGAACTTTCTGTGGACCACTTCCGCTTTTATTGTCCAATGCGACCACCGTATTAGTATAGTCATACTCAATAGTAAATCCAAATATAAGGGGATCCTTGGGCTCACTATTACAGCCCTTAAGCCGCTCCAGATCGAGATAAACAGCTGCCTTATTAGCCTTCCTCCAAGGCACAAAATTAGGATCATCATTGAAGTCCGGAGTATCCGCAAAATCATCAAAATCCGATGTTTCATCTCTCGGTGGTAAAATTAGCTCTGCATCTGGTGGAAGAATGTGACAATTCACAGTGAAATTCTCATTTCGTATGGGAAGGACAGTGATTTCCTTGATGGTCTGGGTCAAAGAAGAATTGAGTGAAGTTGCCGGAGAGTCTGTTGAAGACTCAGTTCCAAGGAGAGCTAATTCCGCCTTCAAAGTTTCATCTTCTCGTCGGAGCGGTACGAAGGCAAAGGGCAGGAATTTGATAGTGGTTGGAAACTGAGTTGGATTGGAAATCCGAAGAAGAATCCGAGTTTTCTGACCTGGTAAGAGAAGTTCTGGAAGTGGGGCCATGAGTCGGACTTGTGGAACATGATAGTAGGCATTGAGCTGGATTTTGAATTTGATGGAAACAGGGGAATACTCAGGCTTGCTTATATTCCGCTCACAGACCCGGCAACGGAGTGACCTTTTGATCAATAGATGCTTGTGGTATGGAAGTAACCCGGATTCTTCGGGCGGCTGTGTTTCCATTTGTGGGAGTCGTTGGCTTATCCCAGTTGCTAAAATAAGAACCAAAAGTCTGATAATTCACGGAATATAAAACTTATGACAAGCTGACCCTTACACTTCGGGAAGTGAGATAAATTCTGGCACAGTGTCATAAATTCTGGCAGTGTCATGAATTCTGGCACAGTGTCATGAATTCTGGCTACAGTGTCAGTCATGAATTCTGGCACCTGCTAGTACAGAGTAGACCATAGACCACACATAATGAGAACGGTAGTTAATGGTGCTTATCCAAATATCTTCGCATTCGCATCTTACATTTCATAACCGCGAAAGGATCCGTGAAGAATTCTTCAGACAGTTCCTCAAAGTCTTCCTCTCCTAATGTTGGAGCGAGATATGTTGGCGGTGGGATGGCTTTGGACATTTCTTCCTGATTGGATGCTGGAAATCTCTTTGTAAGCAAATGGGCTAAACCGTGACGACCCTGTAGTTTCAGAGTAGAATCAGAATCGATATAGTACATCCATACGGAAGTAAGGAATATTTACGTACTGCAGCTAGAAACTTGCTCTTATGAACATATTTCTTCTCCTTCAATGATTTTTCACGTAAGCCAAGCATTCGGAAGTATTCTCCAACTTCATCCAGATGTGCTGCCCCGGCTAGTTCGGGTTCAGCCCATGGCCCCGTCGTGGAAAACCCGTCCGGAATACCCGCATCTCTCGATGACCAACGACAGAAGCCACAAACCAAGTAGTAGAGCTTCTTCGCCACAATAATACTCGGATCTTGTTCTGACGGTACTTGACTTGTCGTAGCCCTGATCGACAGCGTTTGCTTGCAACTTGGGCAATCATAACAAGTGTTACACCTGTGAAATCAGATATATGAGAAATTTATTAGTTGCCAAAGTCGCTAAGAAAAGAGTATGCACCTGGTATATATGATGATTGTCAAATATCCGAAATAAGATAATTACCGGTGTCGTTTGAGTTTCGCCTCGGCAGAGGGAATGTTCTCTGAACAGTTTCCACAGAAGTGGGAGTCGACCTCATGAGACACGCAGTAGGAACAACGCAATCTCAGACAATGACGACAAAAATATACGGAGCATATGGGCTTCGTACTTCCACAGCAGCAGACGTACTTCACAGTTTCCATTTGAAATAGATTGGCCATATCGTGCTTTAAGAGAGTGAAATCTTGAATGCCAATATTTATTCAATTCCTTCAATCTCTAATGGAAGTGATAGATCAACTTCAACTGTCAACGTCAACTGCCAATTCGTGAAATCTAATCCAACATAAAACAATGTTAAAAAACGAATTCATGATCATGATTCAAAATTAAATAACAACTACAAACTATAAATTGTAAAACAAAAGTGAAAGTCAAAAGTGAAAGTTGAAGTCAAAGTCGACAGATATAAAAGTAAAAAGTAAAGTAAGGTTGAATGCACGGTACGGCACAAGTCACAAGTAGGCATGCCAGCCTGCCCCGATTTCCTGAGGCCTGGCGAAGCCAGGGTCACTTGTGCACCCTGCAGGGTGCACAAGTGACAAG
>JAQFYT010001328.1:0-17062 GCA_034694925.1 Ceratophysella denticulata
TTTCCAGTTTACAAATTGCCAGTTTAAACGTACTTAATGACCACTTATTGTAAAATAAAATTACGGACCAGCCACATTATGAACTGTTCTATCGTTTGAAACCGTTCCGGACAGTCAGTACCAAATATTTCTCTCTGAGTACCCTTTCAAAGATGTCAGATTTCGAAGAAAATCCCCATGCCTATAGCATGAGAGCCAGTCCGCGAACTTGGTGAAAGTTGAATTCTGCATATGGTCTATTAGGAATTACGTATTCTTCGGATGTAGAGCTGGAGCTAGACCGTGGAATGCTAAATGCAGACTAGAGTGAATGGTTCGATTCTCTTCCTGTATTCGAAATTACACTGTCTCACCTTGATTGTTGCACCTGCAACGTGGAAAATCTGACGGGGCTCGTTTGTTTTTGGTGACATTCTTCCAGTTTGCTAGTTTAATTAATTGATCATAGAACAGAGCAGAGACACAATTAAATTTATTACCATGAAGCTATGGGCATGGGGAGCAAATTCAGCGGGTCAGCTCGGCCTGGGATTCACATCTGACCAAGTCTCCGAACCCACACAAGTACCAAATACTCACATTTTTTCAGGAGTCCCTAATGAAGGTAAGCTGACACTCTGACACTTTCAACTTTACACATTTGGAGTAATTTTTGCTTTGTATTTTAATTTGAATTGACACTTTAACACTCACACAACTCATGCTGACCATTAATTTTTTTTTATGGCGGCGGGCCATTGCGTTGTGGTAAAATAATTTGTGATTCTTGTTTGAAATAATTTGTAGAGTACTTAATTAATTTTTAATTCCTTCTTGCGTTGTACACAGGAAATATCCAGATCCACGGAGGTGGGACGCACACAGCAATCCTCATGTGTGACCAGTCGTATTCAACGACACTACTCGGTCTCATATCGACAAAGAGACCATGCCCCAAGACACAAATCCTTGCCAAACCTGCTACATCGACAGATCTCTCGTTAATATCTGAAAAGCTAGTTTCTGGGTGGGATTTCTCTCTTTTCCTAAATAATGCGGGAGAAGTTTATTCTCTGGGTGATAATTCATATGGGCAGCTTGGACGAAGACCGGAGCCGGAACCCAAGTTTTCAGCGACGTGGGACAAGATTCCAATTCCTGGAAAAGTTGTCTCGATTGGTGCTGGAATGCGACACTGTGTGGCTGTCGATGAGAAAGGCTCAATTTATTCCTGGGGTGACAATTCCAAGGGACAAACCGGACTTGGTTCAGATTCCAAAATCGTTCCAGAGCCAACACGGGTTGAGGAAGCCGAGATTCCTGTACCAGGTGCAATTAAATGTTCCAAGACAAGTACAATTTTTCTCTCCGAATCGGGTCAGTTTTATGGTGCTGGACTGAATAAGTTTGGAATTTTGGGAACGCAAGTACAAGCAGAGGCGACCATCGTACCAGAATTCATTAAACTGTTCAGCGAAGAAGAAAGTCATGAATTATTCCCTCCAGGAACTATTGTGGATTTTCAGTGTGGTTGGAATCATGTTCTTGTCTTGCTGAAAGACGGAAGAATTCTTTCTTGGGGACGGAATAATTTTGGGCAATTGGGTAGAAGTGTCATGACGGAATACTCGGATGTTGCCTATGATTCCAAGCCTGATTTTGTTGAAGGCCTACCCGAACGAATTGTAGGTATTTCCTGTGGCTCTGAACACAATTTTGTTCTGGGTGAGTCGGGTCAAGTTTATTCTTGGGGCTGGAATGAGCATGACAATTGTGGAGTGCGAAATGTCATATTTCTACCCGGTGTTCCTGTGGAAGAGAGCAGCATAAATGACGTGATTCGCTGCCCAACCAAAGTTCCGATTCCAGATACAGAAAGAGTAATCGTCATTGGTACGGGAGCTGGAAATTCCTTTGCCGTGACAACCCCGAGAATGTGATCGTTCGTCGTTCCCTTGTTTACGGCGTTGTTTAATCAATAAAATGTGCCAAAACTGATCGATTGATTCGTGAAAGTGTTAAGAACTTATCATATAATATACTCGACATAGGACGTCCATAAATACAGAGTTTCTTTTTTCTGTGGTCTGATACCAACAAAAGTGCTCTTAATATTTAATAGATAGACAGCTACTTGACTTTAAACCTTAGAATTATTCCAGGATTAGTTAAATTATACTGAATATGCCGAGTATTTTCGACGCCTGTGGGATGGCCGAGATTGCCAAGGAGAATCCGCACACGAAGATAGACAAGGAGGTCTGTCCGTCCCATATCATCATGGTTTGGGACAAAGTCTCGGAGTTCATCCAAATTCAACTCTCGTCTGGTCGTGGAGTACGGATCCCCGGCTTCGTTACTTTCAACTACAAGATCTTCACGACGGAAATCAATCAGAAACAGGTGGTCGTTGAGCGTATTCCCTTCATGCTTATTTCCGAAGATTTGGTCAAAAAGTATTCTCTCAAGGCAAAGCGTCCTATGTTCAACTTTGACGTAAGCACCTTACTATTTGTAATTTATAGATCACGATAATTATACAATAATGTTAATTATTACTATTTACTCGATCACAACGTGGAATTTCTAAAGTTGAGTATCTAATTTGGTGTACTTACGTAATTTAGATTACGGAAATGCCGTTGAACCTGTCCCAAATTACTGCCGAGACCTGCCTGCCCCGGACATGTGTCGAGACATGCATTACGGAAGTGGTGGATGTACGCTAATAAATTATATAATATAATTATGTAACCTGTTGAAAGACTGAACGATTTATTAACTTTTGTTACGATGGGTTTTAGGCCTTCAAGCGAGCTTTGGTGAACGACGAGCACGTGGAATTTCATTTTGCAAACATTGGCCGTCTCGTCATCAAGTGCGGAGAAGTTCAGCCTTTTTTCTGCACCGAGTTCATGTGCAAGTATGCGTTTGGACAGGAAATTGTCAAGGACAAGTGTTGTCAATACCTTCCTTAGTCATTCACCGCAGCGTCTACAGCCTACACCAAATATCCAAAAACTGCATCCAGATTCCTACGTGACAAGGTACTAAACGCGACTACACTCCATCATTCCCAACATTATATTTCTAAAGCTAGTCTGGAATATTTGATTATAGAATTGGAATAAAAGTACATGCTTGAAATCAGATGATACTATGCACTGCTTGCACTCCTAAGAATTCCGCCTAGAAATATACTTGGATGAGGCATAAAACAATTTAATTCATTCGCAATAATCTGATTTTAAAGCAGGGAAAAAATGGTCTAAATATAAGTAGGTATGTACTTATAGTAGTATTTAGTATTTTGAATGCGCTCGTAGAGTCGTCGACGCCCTTGGTCGATCCTTATATCAGGAACTAATTGTCACTTAAATGGGATATAGGATTAGGATTACCCTGACAATTTGTGTCGTTAAAAGGTATTTATTGTAAACACATAATAAATATATCTGTGCATTTCGAGTCGCATTTTTGAAAAATTGTGCTGAAACTGAAAATTAATATGCAGGAATAGGTCTGTCTATCTGAGTCCGACTATGAGGGTGGACTGAAACACGGTATCTTAGAATTAAGAATAAATAATTACTTAAAAATACGAGATGGAGGACTGGAGATTGGACAGGGATGCGAATCTTGAGCCCTCAGACCTGGGCTTCGATCCTGAAGATCTGAAACCTGGTGAGTCATTTGCGTTTCCTGGAGGACAAACTACCAAGGCTTCCATATTTGAAGATGATGAGCGAGGAATGTCCTGGGGTAGCCGCCGACGAACGTCAGTTGGATGGACACTCCCACCTCGAGAGCACTCGAAAGTCTTTCTGCAGCGAAATACGATCACGCTTGGGATAGAAGATTTTGAAGAGCAAGGGCTTCTGAGGGAAATCAGCGAACGGGATCGCGTTCTCCTGGATAAAACCTGTTGTTCCGAAGATGTGATCCGTGTTTGGAGCCATATTTCCGTGTTCATTCTTCACAAGTTGAGAGAAGGAAAAGGAGTTCAGATCCCGGGTCTTTTCACAATCACCTTCCAAACGGAAAAGAGTATTATGCCCAATGACAGTCAATACTATGTCCTCAAGAAGATTCCAGTCATGATCATGTCTCGATTCCTCATTGAGACCTATTGTCTGGAGAATAAGACGGAAGACGAGTTTGTGTTTCGGGTATGAACCCAGCACCTATTCCAGTACATCTAGCTTTAAGATTTCTATGTTTTGGCTATGTCTAATGATTTTGTCCTATGTGAACGGAGCAATAATGCACGGAATACTGAAGGCTTGATCATGCACTAATTTAAAATCTTATTCCAATTTCCTGCAGGCTCCATCTGTTCCACTCAATCTGACAGAAATAGCTACGAAAAGTAAGATCTCGAGAATGGTCGTGGACGGATCAGTAACGGAAGTTTTGCATGTAAGCTAGGGTGGTAAACACAATTGAATTCATTACAGAATTTCAAATAGCTCCAAATAATTTGTAATTTTTTAAACTCAGGTGTTTTCCCGAGCTCTGGCTTGTAACAAAAAATTGGAATTCCCTGTTGCCAACATCGGGAAGCTTCACGTTGAGAACCGACGAGCAGTTATGAAATTTTACCAAGAATTTTACAAACATATGGGGTTTCATATGGAAGCCACGATAGCTGACGTTCCGGTAAACGCATTTTCGATTAATATTAATTGAGAAGACATTAAAAGCTTCAAATTGATATTCGAGTAGGTATATTGATCCAATTTGTATCACTTGTACAGCTCCGTCAGCGACGCCGAAGTTCCAGCTTCTCCCGAGACACTGAAATTCCACCCTTGGAACCGCAGTTACCCGACACGGATTTTGACATTCTGCCTGGTCAGATGACTCCGCTGAGACGGCATATTCCGACTGACGACTATCGATCCGTCTTTCATCTTTCCGAAGTCCGCTCAGTGCATGAAGATGAACTTCTCGCACCTGTCAAGGTGAACCACAGGGCCAAAGTTTACGGCAAATTCAAGAAATCTGTTCTTCCGAAGTCCTATCCCGTGGATCTTTATGAGCGAATGCTTTACATCACTCAAGAGAAGAATACCAGGATTCACGACCCCGTTGTACACAAACATAGGTTTGACCCAACTCCAACCCCGAGTTTTACAAAACTTAAATGCGTCAAGGTCAACGACGAACGGCGCTACTTTGGGTTTCTCAATCCCGACGGGACAAAATTAGAACCTGCGGTTGACAAGGCTTTGCGGGCAGCACTGGGGAAGAGTTATATGATGGAACAATGTGATCTCCCCGATCGGCCCTGTGGTACGAGGAAAGTCACCTTCGAGTGTCAGTTCAAGCCTCCACGTTTTGTTCGGTCAAAGGGTCCTCCTAAACCAATTCAGGAAATTGACGAGGTGTGCGCTGGGATTAAAATAAAAAAGAAAGTATCGAGCTTGGGTATTGTGCCGGGTGAGGAGGAAATTGCTGAAGAGGAAATTGAGGAAATTCCAGGTACAGTCACAGATCCAGAGAATTTCGTAGTTGAACCACAATACCTATCACTTGACCTGGTACCGCTTCGACCAGACAATACTGCAGCTGAACCTGAGGAAGTTCCAGTTTCACCGGAAAAAGTTGCCGTTGAACCTGGACTTGCACCAGAGAAAGACGCCACAGAAACGGAAATGCTACCTATTGAGCCAGGAATGGTGCCTGTTTCTCCAGAACAAGATTCAGTAGAAGACCCAGAAAAATCAGTGAAATCCTCGCGCAAATCAAGAAACAGTTCGAAGAAGAAACGAAAAAAGGCATGTATTAAACCAGCGGAAGGCCAGGTCAAAGTTAAACCAATATTTGCATGGGTCAAAGGAAAATGGATCTGGATTAAGCCGAAAGCTCCAGTTGCAAAAAAACCTCAAAAAATCTCTGTTGGAGAGAATCCAGAAAAAGCACCAGTTCAACCAAGAAAGTTGTCAAAAACACCAAGACCAAAAGAAGTTCCTGAGAGACTTTACCTCATTATTCAGTTGTATGGTGAAGAGAAGGTATTTCTTGTGGATGAAATCATGACTTGTGAAGAAGCAGCAGCGCGAAGGAAGCAGGAAAATCATCTCGCAATGGTCAAAGCTACCACTGCAGCATCGAAAGCGGCCATTAAGAAATACAAAGAACGACGTCACTCTGTCCATGATAGAGAAGCCAAGTCTCAATTTAAACCCACACCACTCTACTCCGTGAAACCGACTGGAAACTTCACGGTTGACACGATCATGAGCAATCGGAATCTTTACTTGGACATTCTCTTCAATCACCATCACCGGCTCTGTGCCAACGTATTGGGAACTGAAGAGGTCATGAAGCATTTTGCACGGCGAGGCAGGGGACGCCAACAATACAGAGCTCTTTCCTACGAGTCTATTAGATAAATCTACGAATAACCACAGTAAATCACATTAATTATGGTGGAGTCTACGCACAATATGACATTTCATGAAAAACTATGCTAAAAATCGCTATTCTCAGGAAATTGTCAGGAAATAAAGTAATAATCGCCATGGCAGGTTGTGAAATATCCAATTGGTTTGTAGCATTTTATTTTGAGTACCGTGTTTCTGGATTTGGTATTGGAATATTGATTCGTACTTTTGATGCTTGTAGAACTGATAATGTTGTATGATGTAATTACGAATCAAATATGTTGTATAGTTAGTGTTGAAATAGGTTAGGTTAGTCATTAATCTTCGCCAAAGTAATAGTCCCATTCATCGGCTTCGGCCTTTTTGTCCAAATCTTTCTGGGTTAAATGAACGGCAGAGCGCGGCGGACGAGAGCGGAAAATGAGATTAAGTCCCTTCTGCAAGTTTCATTGAATAGCATATTTCATATTACAAATACCTAAATGTCATTTTATCATATATTGAGATTGAGACGTTGTAGGTGTACCTTGCGTTTGATCGGCGCCTGAGCTCGTTCCAGACTCTTACTCAAGCGGCTGTTCTGTCTAATAAGTCTCTGGCGTTCTTGATCAATTCTTTCGGACTCACGACGCTCTTTCTCCAAGTCCTGAAAATAGGTAGGTATTTACAAATTATTATTGACATTGTTATTTGTTCTTCAGTAGGCAATGAATAACTTACAGCAGAGATCTTGGCCACGACTTCAGGTGGCATACTATCCAGATCACATACAATGTCCTCAAAATGTTTTTCAATCGAAGTCAGCATCATGACGGACGTTAGATGAGCATCGTGGTTACCTATTGTAGGTTTAAGAAAAATGGAAGTTCTAAAATACCAATTGGTTTCCAATTTGGCATTAACTTTCAGGTATTGAATAAAAGTATATGATTTAGGTTTTTACCAATAGCGGACTTGTACACAGTATCGACATGCTTTCGTAGCAAATTCATCATTCGCTCCTGACCCTTCACATCGTAGTATCCACCCGTGAATTTGCTAAAAAATTAGTTAAATTGTTAAAATTGACATTTTAGTCCATTGAGTATTAATACCTAATTATACGAATATATCGACGTCAGATCTTACTCAATGAGCATATTCAGAACTTCAATTTGCTCAGAAGCCTTTGTCATTTGCTTCTCAATATTGTTGATTACGTCGCGCAGATTTCGAGCCCGGACTTCGCTATCTTTCTGTAATGCAGAATACAAACGGTTTACAGTGTAATTTTGTGTACTTGAAATATTTGAACGGAGCCTAGTATTTGATGTAGTTAATAATACCCTAAAATTCTTGATACGGTTATCAAGTTCATCCAAAATCCCTTCATTCATAGTTGCCCTTCTCGATATGGTTATGTTGTGTTCCTTGACCTCATCGTAAATGCTCAAAAGTTGGTTCGGATGAGTGAAAATGAGATCTGGTTAAAGATATACGTCAATTTATCCGAATGGTAAATATACTTCATGACATTGATACTAATTTCCAATATGATTTCAAAATCTTACTTCCCAATTCTTCTCGATCCGTCCGCTCATCGCCACCCACTAAATCCAACTCCCACAGCAAAGCTTCTTCGTCAAACTTGGAATTCGCACTGTGAGCTATTTTTTTTAAAAAATGTCACTTTTCAAACAGCGCATGGTATTAACAACTCAATCTGAAACGTGTGGAAAAGTATATCATACCATGTGCGCTAAGAATTTTCAGTAAAGACGTAATTTTTGATTCAATCGGCGGACGCAGTGCCTGAGTCTTCATTTGTTCCTGGAGTTTTCTGAGGTATTCAGCACTCTCGCTTTCAACTATATTGTAGAAACGTTTATTTATTACCAACAAGAATTAAACCCAATATCAAACATAATTGCTGTTTATTGTTAATTCGTTTACTGCTGGTCTTTCTGGTGCGCGCCTTCTTATCACCAATGTACTTCTTGTTCCGTTTCTTGATTGCGGAAAGTGCTTGTTTCAATGAAAATCCACGCTTGAGATAACCTGTGAGCTCTTCTTTGATTTGTTGTTGTCTCTAATTATTTGTAAAATACAACTGCTTAGTGCTACTGAAATGCTAATTTGTTAGACTTATATTTAGGTTTTTTTAGGAAATCATTACGCGTTCCGTCCTAAATCGATCCTCATCGTCCTTCCGCATGAATTCTTTGGTGACGCCATCCAAGAATTTCATATAAAACTTGAACTCTCGCAACCGATCATTAAGACCCACAATTTCCGCTTTCATATTCGCCGTCTCGAAACGAAGATTACGTCCTTGATTGAGTAAATCAATATTTTCCTTGCAGATATCTTCAGCTCTGTTTATAACAAAATACTAATCGTTGAACATAATTCGCATAATTCAAAATATTAGCAGCTTTGAATAATTTCGTACGCTCGAGCAGCACTGTTCACCCATTCCTCATTTTCCTGCAAAAAGACTTCCAGAGATTCGGCAGTGTAGCTGGACAAGTATTCGTAGTTTTGCAAGGCACGTTCTTCTGCTTCTTCAGCATCCCGAATTTTCGCCAGTGCTTTCTCTCGTGCCAGAATGCAATACTTTCGAGTTTCAATAGCAATACATTCATAACGTAAATGTGGCGCTCATGTGGCGGATTTTCAGGTTTTTAAAGTTGAAAAAGTATTATAAGTACCTCCGCATAGAACAGATTTTTCCGATTACTCAAATAATTAGCGTGAAGTTTCCGAGATGCCTTCTGAATATGAGAAATATTGAGACCGTGACCAGCTTCCCATTTGATAGTGTTGTAGACAGTTGGTGCGTCTGAAATGTAAAATACGGTATGTGGCAAATAACAAATGCAAAAATCAAGTATCGGTAGCTTGAAAATGAAGGTTTGGAAGGTAGATACCGACAATAGCTTCTTCCCCAAGATACGGTTTGACCCGATCCGCGACAACTTTCTCGATCAAGGACTTAGCGTTCAGCTTTTCTTTCGTGGGGACACCGGCATCCTTGATTCGTTTCTACAATTACAGAAACAGAAGCTGTACAAAAAGTATATTAAGAAATACTTCTGAATTCGTGTAATTACCTGAATTCGCTCCTGTTCATGCTGAATCATATACTGCGGCACGTTCTCGGGAATGAAGAACGGGTTCTTGACAAATCCTTCCTTTGGCATTACAATTCGCGGTTTAGTCTTCAGCTTGTCCCGAACCGGCTTACCCATCGTTTTGTATCGAGTCTGACCAACGGAAGGTAGCTGTAGATCGAAGTCTGTCAGCACTTCATGGTCAATTACGGGAACTCTGTTGTCCAGTCGTTTCAGCACTTCAACCGGAAATACTTCTTTGATCAATTCCTTCCGTTTTTCGGTCAGATTAAGGTCAATATGCTTAACCATGAGATGCGGTGGGGCCTGGGCCCTCTGTTCCTTGTCCCAATTCCGTTTCTTGAGACAGCGCACAATGTTCTGGCGTCGTTCAATTAAGTGAATATCGGTCGTACTTCCATAAAATTCCCGATCAGGCTCTTCGTCAGAACTGTCGTCATCGTCGTAATTTATGTCGCCAGACGAACTGTACCCAAATGAGCCTCGAAGCATGCTCATCTTGGACTCCGTGATACCTAACTTGGACGGAGTTATGTTAAGTTTAGACGGAGTTGAACCGAAGGTGCTGCGCTTCTTCATGGACGATCGCTGACTTCCAGGTTTACTTCCGGTCCTTGTTGAAGATTTCCGACTGGATGATGCTGATTTGTCCGCATCTTCTTTAAATCGAAGGGAGGACTTTTTGCGTGCTTGACCATCAGAGCTCGACCCTCGCCGACTCTCTGTCTCTTTAACATTTTCACTGAATTTTACTGATGATCTCCGATGTTCTTGACCTGGTTTAATGGATTCTTTATTGAGCATGGAGGATTGGACGGGCTTGAGAGAACTGCGTTTTTCGGTTTCCTTTATAGATGCTCTCTTTCCAAGGTTCGGATTACTATTGCCTTCCATTGTACATATAGCTGTTATGGGGTCGAAATTCTTCTACTGTGTTTGTAGTGGTTATTTTATAAGGATTCCTACTGCGAGAGCGAGTATAAGGCGAGAGATATTCAAATATAGCTATAAATTATGTTATTGATCAAACAGCGTAAATCCCGATCATACACATAAAGATTAAATAAAAAATGTTTCGAGTGTTAATCAAACATCAAACAGAGGCTACTGTAGGATGATGTCATGGCAATTTCATCGTTTATATAAACTATCTCCAACATCTTAGGTATGTCAGATCAAAACCTTGAAATTCAGTATACCTATAGGTACCTGATACTAAAAATATTATGCAGTTTTGGCAATACACTTTACCGGAGTCCGGAGTCCGATATCGAATATCGTAATTGTCTTCAGTCAACAGCATTTATTACAAAATTTTGCTGCATAAATAATTATACATTGATTTCAATTACAACAGAGCATGTGATACATAATTGCATGGCTTGGGTAGTATGTTTAGTATTATGTATTTGTGTTTCGTGTTACCTATTTTTCCATGTTATTTAAACATTAAAATATTAACATATGTTAATTAAATAAGTTTAAGGTCAACAAGTTCCTGGGTAATACTTTCCAAACGTTCCACTGCAGCTGGACTAGATTCCAGAGCCAAACGGCTGTAGACAAACATCATTTCAAATGGGTCCATTTCAGGCATTAAAGTATCCTTGCCGTTTCCAGAACCATTGGAATCATTATTAGAATCTCCATCGTCCTTTTGATTTTCGGCTTGCTGCATCATCATTTCCATAACCACATTCTTCGGAGCGCCAAGTTGGAGCGGAATGGCAAAAGTCATGTATCGATAAATCGGTAGGTAGCATTTTTGGAAGCTGTCGAAGAAAAATCCTCGTGTAAAGTTGCACGGTGCAGGAAAATTAAGTCGCTCCAAGGTAGCCATGAATGAATCAAAGTAAGTATTGAGGATCTGGTACAAATATTTCTTACGGAAGTCCGGAGTGGTACTAGTAAAAACAAAATACTGCAAGTCCTCGAAGATATTTCCACGACGAGAGTGTTGGAAATCAATGAACTTCAAGTCGATCGGAAATCCGGAAGCATCGCATTTAAAAAGAATATTATTGAGCCAAATATCACCATGGATGATTACCGGGAAAAAGACAGTGTCGGTCTTGAAGTTAGTGTCCATGATCGTCTTAACATCCGCCCCTTGAAGAAGTTTCATTTTGGCACTCAGGCCTGGATTGTACTTCTCCATGATCGCAATTGCATTGGCCATGGTTCCGGTGAACAATTTGTGACCCTCAGTCCGCATTAATTCCATCATTATGCCAGTGGGGCTGAGTTGTTCCAGGTCGCCCTCAGCCTCAAAAATCTTCTCGCCTTCCCATTTGATCAGTAGATAGGTTAGAGCATGAAATTTAGCCAGTTCCATCATAACCAGCCCAGTTTCATCAAGGTCGAGTCCAGTAAACTTGTCTTTCATCTGGAAACCTTGCGGACGCACGTCCTCCATACACAAATAAGCCTCGGGTAGCATTGAACCACCGAAGAATTTGGGTACGGGAAGCGGGTCGGCCAGTCCACGGGACTTGGCCAGATTCTGAAGTTTCGGTACCAAAGTTTCGTAGATGAGGATTTCTGTTTTGAAGGAGTGCTGGGCCATGTCCTTCGGGGCGTGATCTTCCTCATCCAGACTCTTGTGAATGAGTTGAAGCACTTTACCGCTCTTGGTATTGACAGTAATAGACTTGAGGGCAGAGGCTACACCGTCACCCGCTTCGCAGCCGGGTGCCAGTTTGAAGCTGGATACCGATTCCTTGACCAGGTACTCCACGTGTTCAGCATCAACGAGATAGCCGGGTAACGTCCCCACCATTGTGTTACCGTGTTATATTAATGTCGGCGATCGGCGATCAATGTGACTACCACGAGCGTACAGTACAAGTGCTATTGTAGCAGAGCAGCGTGACAACTGTGGTGCTTCACTGGGCTATCTACTAGGAACAACTGATTAGAAGGACTTGAAGTATCTGAAGCAATAACTCCGTGTAGGGTAGATATTATATTGACCATTAAATAACTTTGAATAGACTGAGGAATGACCTTCCACGATATTATTTTTTCTTTCCTAGTTTTTGCTGACTTAACGTCGTCAGTGTACTAAATAGATAGGTATAGAGACTGCCACTAAATAATGCTCGAGTAGCATGTGCCTTCAATTACCTAATGCATTGCATGATATGCATTTTTCTTCTGTCCAAGGTCTTTCTTTATTGTTTCTCATTGAACTTTTTGTAATTGATTTCGCCGATGCGTGTGCGGTGCTGTTGTTCCGATTTCAATGAGACTTATAACTTGTAACTTGACAATTGAGATGAGGTGTCTTTATAGCAGTCTTTATTGTGACGTATACCTTCTAACTATTGGTATGCAGTATTCATAAAATTTGACGATGTGCAATGTACAAGACACAGGAGGCAGTTACGGAAGGCTACAATTTAACTGCCCAATATTATGTAGGTTTAGTTCGTAGATGGCGGAATTCCGTGGATTTCCGCTTTACCATATCATTTGCATAATTGACCAACCTAACCTAACCTTTAGTAATGTGAACACAAAACAAAGTAGATGTGGTCGCTAGGATTCGAACCCTGTATACAATTGGGCAATATTTTATACTATTTGGCCCGGTGGCGAGTTAGAAGTTGGTAGAACTTGTTTGGGACACTTTTGTATTTTTTAATTAATTCCCTAGTTACATATATGATATTGAACATAAATATAATAAGGAATTGGCATAAAGGATAAACGCACACTATATGTATTTTCATGTGCACCGTACTATGTATTTGTAAACCCTAATTGTATTTTACTAACGCCCAAAGTTTTGAAATTATTCTTTAACTTCTGTGGATACGTTTAATTTAATACCTGATGAGATGATGATGCTGTGGTATCGGTAAATGTATTTCATAATTCATAGAAAGTGAAATGTTGAAATACAAAAAACGTTGGCTCAAAGTGCAAATCGTATAGTGTGTAATTAGTATAAGTCTTGAAACGTTAAGTTGATAAAATCATATCAGCCTTTGACACAAACAAGAATAGGTTAGGTACCATAAATGAAGGAAAATTTGAGACATGGAGCTTTAGCGATACGGATCAGTGAAATATGTAGGTACCTACCTAGAAAAACTGCCATATTGCAATGATGAATCAATTAGCCAATCCATTTAATTAAAAGTCACCGGCGACAAAATTCCGGACGAAAACGTTCCATCGAAAAAGTATCCGAAAAAAGGTTCTCATTATAGAGTTTTCTGATTTGTCGGACGTTTATTTAACTTTACCTAACTTCTGGAATTAAAACCAACATCTACAATATACTGTAACCTGAATTAACACTATGTGATAAAAATCAACAAGTTTCTCAGTGTGGGCATTTTTTTTTCAACAGAAATTTAGCTGATATACATATAACTTTGTTCAGGATATTGGTTTGTAGTTGTAATTCTAAATTACTTATATAAATTAAATAAAATCATTCTACTATCATTCCTCGGTGCCACAGACTGATTGGGCGGAATTACTAGGTCCCCAACAATTATCTGAAACAGCGTTATGAGAAATGGGTGCTTCGGAGATACTTAACACATGAGCATGTTTTGCTTCGAGGTCCCACCGCCGCCGACGGGACTGTGCGCCGTTATGGACTAAAAGCCGCCGTCGCGGAACGAGCGCAATATGTTCAGTCAGTTGACTGCGACCGCCACTGGAGTCACTCCTCAGTCATCATCGTTGTCAGTAGACAAACCGTAGCGTAGTATCAGAGCATTCAGGAAGCATTAATGAAGTTATTATTTCAGTTTCATTATTTTACAGTAAATGTGCAGAATTGTAAATATATGTAAATATAAGAAGCTTACCATATTTGCAATTGCAATGAAATCCGTGTACATTCTTGTAACTTCCAAATATATTTCTTATCATTTATATACAATCCTTTATTCAGGCTTCCACTACATACGACAAGATGTACAAGAATCAGTTCGAACTGATTATAATAAATAAATCTCGTTGAATTGACCTTTCTCATCATTCTTCTTTCACGTTGGCTGCCAAATGTAAAAAGTTACATTTTGGCATATTTGAATTATACCAAATACAATCCTTTATTCAGGCTTCCACATAAGAATATTTGTTTCGGAACAAATATATTTGTACTGTGCTGACATAGGTGTATTTGCTTTGTCGCAACTGCATTTGTACCCCAAATTCAAGTAGGTATACCATAACAAAAAAATATGTATTTCTAAAAGTTTATTTTCTCTTGGAACTATTATCGTGCTAAACTATTTCTCAATTGAAGGCGCTCATTCCGTCGGCCTAAAGTCCTTGACGCCATAGGGCATACAGATCTCTCCAAGGTTAGTCCTCCAGCGCCTGGTCCTATCGGCGTTCGATTCTTCCACCTTGGGTCCGGGATTCTCGAATTTTATAAATGCCAATGCCAACTAATCCAAGGCGTGTCGGTTCGACGAGGGCGAACGTTCAATTCTAGGTAATTCAGTGTTTAACTTCCACTTCAAATTAACAGTTACATCCAACACTGGCATTAGACTACGATGGTAATCATTATTCAGCAAATAATATTAATTATTTAATCATGTTCAGCCTATTATGGATACCTACGCCTTATAAGTTTTAGGACTAGGAGTTGTGGGAGCTAGCATTAAAAAATGACATTTAGGCAACACAACTGTTCTACTAGTGAGGCAAGGGATATTATTAAGGCCCCATTCTAAAACGTTATACCGCCGTTATTTTCCAACCGATTTGGACGTTTAAGGGCTCGTTGGAAATCGGACGAACTGCTACTCAAGAAACAGGTTAGTATGTCTTCCAGAACCGCTCGAAAGCAGACTTTCGGAAAATGTATTACTCAAATATTTTTTTTGAAAAACCATACGAATGAATTTATTAGAGCGTACACGCTTACACAGCACTGCCATAATAGTTTAGCTTCTAGTCTGAAATGAAGCGTGAAGTTTTTATCCTTAAAAAAAATAAACTTGCCTTGATTGACTTCTTATTACATAGTAACAAATTAATTACACAATTGTAAAACTTGACCAGGTTTCTGGTTTCAGTTGAATAATGGAGGAAATTCAATAAGATTTGCGATCCAGTTGTATGCGTTCAGATCATAGACCAAGTAGATATCATTCATAAGGACTTCATGCCACGACGATTCAAGTTTGACAAGCCGGACAAACTGGTTCTAGGTTTTCTACCCACATGACCCTGGACTGAGGCTCGGATATAATATTGGTTCTGTTATAACCGAACCGGTTCGTATATAATGCTGTATACGGTTTTCGCCAATTAAGTACCATTAATCAAGCTAATTCGAAATTGATAATTATTGGATCTGAACCGGAATTTAGCGCTCCTTCTTATTGTGTAATTAGTTTTAAGCTCAGAATATTTTTTCCTTCTGAAAATGTCAACTGACTCTGACTCGTCTTGGAGCGTTTCCAATTAATGGGTAATTTGACAATGCTGCAGCAGGTTAGTAATGTTAACGAGTGTGCACCATTATTAGAACGAGCGCTCGATTCTTGTCCAAATTCCATAATTAACGAATTCTGATTAACTTGACTAATGGTGTTTAATTAGGAAAAACCGCATTCAGTATTATATACGAACCGGTTCAGTTATAACAGAACCAAGATTATATCCGAACCGTAACATACAACAATACAACTACAAACAAGATCAATTATCTAAAACCATGTTGAAAGTTGAAACTACATCATGCGACATATGGGAAATACACAAGGATTAAATTCTACTTTTAAGGCGGGAGCTTAGCTGGTGTTTTCCTTTATAACAAAAATGTGGAATGTCTTGAAATTGTCAGGTGACCTGACCATGCCATGGACCAGGTACCACTTCACGTGTGACGGTTACGTTTTTTATTGGAGCACCATCATCTGCAGTCAGCTACTCACACGGTCATCCTTGGGGAGAGAAGTGGTCTCATTATGGAAGAATTAAATGTAAACCTTCAGAAAAGAAGTCTTTTGGAACCAACGCGAAGTCATATACCCGGATTGAGAGTATATACCAGAAAAAAGAAAGCCTTCGTCACATCCAACCCCATTGACCCTGAGGTTAAGGTTAAGAACCCAGTCGAGCCTCCAGATAAGGTATCACTGTAAGTGAAAGCTATAACTATACACTAGCCTGATACCCCCGCTTAAGCGAAGAAACCTGATCACTACATCGTACTACACATACTATGTATGTTGGAAAAAGTCGTTGGACTTTACTGCAACCCGCAATTATATTGATAAATAGAAAATTTAAGTAACCCTGACAACAGAATCACTGCATTCTGTACATACCAGGACTCAATCAGAATCACCTTCATTGCGTGCTACAAATTTCAATACTCGGCGTGGCCAATGGTGCGGTCGTCACCCTGACGACCACAGTACTGTGCGCGCTGTGTTGGCAAACGTCGTGGAGCTAAAAATCGAATCGGCCATATGCAAAAAGAAGACGGTAAAAATTTCAGTTCTTTACGTGACCAATAACTGAAATTAAAGTTCACCTGACGACAACTGTGTAGTACCACTTTGTTGTGAAAAGTTGTTGGGCTTCTCACCGACC
>JAQFYT010001329.1:0-17060 GCA_034694925.1 Ceratophysella denticulata
GAAGTAGCTGTGATTGGCCGCCTGGTGGAGGGTGTGGCTTCCCAATGAAATTTCGGGTGCAGTTTATAAATAAGCGAACCGGTTCGGGAACCGTAACATATAAAATAAATTAAATGATTTACTGCGACATTTACAATTTACACAAATGTGATTCTCTAATTTCATTGCAGAGCATCGAAGGCTCTCCATTTGCTTTCTACGTTGACTCCTTGGTCAACGGAACTGCTACAGCATACGGACCAGGCCTGACACGTGAGTACTTGCACTGACAATCTAATACATATTGCAATGATTTTATTATAAAATTCAATACAAGTATTAATTTTGAATCTACTAGGCCTTATTACAACTGTCAATTTTGGTACTTTCGTATTTGATAGATGGGGTTTCTGGTGAGCCGTGTCATTTCACCATCAGTACGAACGGTGCAGCGGCTGGTGGATTGGAACTGGCTGTTGAAGGACCGTCGAAGGCCGACATAACATGTCACGATAATAAGGATGGAACAGTGAGCGTATCATTTTTGCCCACATCACCTGGCGAATACAAAGTCTCGGCTAAACTCGGTGGGAAGGATTTGAAAGGCAGTCCTTACACATGCAAGGTCACAGGTGGGTGAGCCTTACCGCTATTGTTATGTGTTATACATACCATCATCGCTTGAGCTTGAGATTGTTCATTTAAAGACACTTATTAGTCGCTTGGACTATATTTATTTGCGCGGGTATATCTGTTTGCAGGGGAAGGACGACAGAGGAGCCATGTTTCAGTGGGTTCATGCTCAGAGGTCGCATTTCCAGGTCAGGTTAGCGAAGGAGACCTCAGGACACTCAATGCCGTCATTCACTGTCCGTCTGGTCTGGAGGAACCCTGTTTTCTCAAACGCCTGCCGAACGGGAATATTGGGATTTCCTTCACTCCTCGCGAAACTGGAGAACATGTGAGTCAATCTGGTATTTAATTCACGCCGGCTATAGCCCGCGAATAAATGACGTATTACCTTGTACATATTTCCTGATACTTATTGGTGCATTTCACTAAAATTCAATGAATTATTCCGAATTTTCAGGAGGTGTCTGTGAAGAAACGAGGCACACACATCTCCAACTCTCCCTTCAAGATCGTCGTAGGAGAAAGCGAAGTTGGGGACGCACGGAAGGTAGAGGTCAAGGGAGCCGCACTCAAACATGGCACAACTCACACCGATAACACTTTCAACGTTAACACAAGGGATGCCGGCTACGGTGGACTCAGGTATGACATCATCGGATTCCAAAAACTCAGCTGTTTTACTTTTTTTATAGTTATTTAGTCATCATAATTTGCTTGATCTACTACATACGGCAATAATGTGTGCAGCCTATCGATCGAGGGACCTTCGAAAGCCGAGATCAAATGTGAAGACCAAGCAGATGGATCTCTGGACATTTCTTACAAGCCCACAGTTAGTTTTAATTATTTACATTAAAATTACTACTTCGAATCATATCAGTTCGTGAAATCACATTCATTCCTTCTATACAGGAGCCGGGAGTTTACATAATAAATCTCAAGTTCGCGGATCACCATGTCCCATCAAGTCCTTTTATTGTCAAGGTTGACGGAGAAGGCTCGAACAAACAGCGAGAGCGAATCATGAGTCAGCGCGAAGCTGTGCCCGTTACCCAAGTTGGTTCCGAGTGTCGTTTAACATTCAAAATGCCAGGTATATTTCTAAGCGGTTCTTGTTGACAGTGTAGGACAGTGTTTTTTTTACTTGTGTTAGCTTTTGTCCATTCATGCTTTCTGCTATGCAGGTGTGAAAACATCGGAGCTCTCATCCACTGTGACCTCACCCAGTGGGCAAACGGAAGACGCAGCCATCAAGGAGGTGGAAGATGGATACGCCGTGCATTTCGTTCCCAAGGAACTGGGTGTTCACACGGTTTCAGTGAAGTTCAATGGAGTCCATATTCCAGGTTAGCAAGAATTCAAATGCCTTTCCCTGTCGTGAAATTACTAAAGTAGAAAACTTACTCATTCTGTAATCTAATTATACATCCTTACCAGGAAGTCCATTTTCGTTCACGGTGGGACCTCTTCGGGATGGTGGCGCACATCGTGTCCGTGCCGGTGGTTCAGGTCTTGAACGCGGAGAAGTCTCTGTTCCCGCTGAGTTCAACGTGAGTCTTTTTGTGGCTTTTTTGGAGTAACGACTCGTAATGGCAAATATTGGGAATTGTTTTTCAGGTATGGACACGAGAGGCTGGGGCTGGATCGCTGGCTATATCAGTGGAAGGACCGAGTCGAGCTGAGATTGACGTGAGTGGAATTTGGAATATTACGTGAAAATCCAAAATCCTGGTGGTTTGGTTTACAATGAGTGTTTGACCTTACAGTTCAAAGAACGGAAGGAATCAGCAGGAGGGTCATGCTACGTGAGTTACATCGTCTCTGAACCTGGGGACTACCGTGTCGGAATTCGGTTCAACGATGAGGAAATTCCTGACTCTCCGTTCCGTGTCTACATCTCACCAAATACGGGGGAGGCGCGTAAAGTGGACGTCCCACATCTTCCAGAAGGACCACTTCAGCCTCAGCAGCCAAATGTACTCCTCGTTCGGAAGAATGGGGCTGAAGGACAGCTCGATGCCAAACTCGTGTACGTAGTCATTTGTCGTTATAGCTCAATTTCATAATGCGCTGTAGTAGATATTCGCTAACGACTTGTTCCATTTCATCCTGTAGTTCACCGTCTGGAGCTCAGGACGACTGTTTCATTGACACCGTGGATCAAGACACTTATTCAGTTCGTTTCATGCCTCGGGAGAATGGGCTCCATCTCCTGCACATCAAGTTGAAGCAGGTTCATATCCCGGGTAAAGACCTTTGATCTCTGTTGCTTCCGTGAGCTTGAAATTGTGATTTCAATTTCTAATCCAATCTACCTATTCGCCATTGCAGGTAGTCCGTTCCGTCTGCAGGTGGGAGATGCTGCGGCGGATCCGGCTAGCGTCCACGCTCATGGGAAGGGGCTTGAGGCTCTCAAGGCGGGCCAAAAAGCAGAGTTCTTTATAGACACCTCGAAAGCTGGAGCAGGTCACCTTGCAGGTCAGAGCAATTTCTGACTGTACAGATAATTTAGCATATGAAATTGCTTTAACTTATATTCCTCTTTTTTGTTGTAGTAACGATTGATGGACCATCCAAAGTGTCAATGGATTGCGCGGAGGTGGATGATGGATATCAGGTGTGTTTGGGATTTCATTTTTCAGACAGGATTTGCCAAATACATTCTTCATATGTGTTTTTGCTTGTCCAGGTCCAGTTCACGCCGCTCACTGCCGGAGTTTACTTCGTAGGAGTGAAGTACAACGGGTCACACATTCCAGGGAGCCCGTTCAAAGTGAACTGCACTGGGTCGGATGTGAGTGGGAAGACGGTGGTGACGCAAGAGACGTCGTCTGTCGTGGTTGAGACAGTGCAGAAGACAACGAAGTACCGACCCTCCACTGCCTTCCCTGTCTTCGTGTCCAATGCTCAGAAAGTGACGAGCAATGGAATGGGTTTGAAGAGAGCCTATCTCCAGAAACAAAATCAGTTCTCCATCAATGCTTCAGAAGCAGGTAAACCAATTCTCATTTTCAATGGCATTTGAGTTCAATGATGCATGAAATATTAGAGAAATGCAAAAATGCGAACAGAGGGCCTGACGACTGTAAATTACTTTTTTGACTTCTACTCAAGGTAACAACATTCTGTACGTGGGAATGATGGGACCGAAAGGACCGTGTGAGGAAGTATTCATCAAACATCTCGGCCACCATAACTACACAATTAACTACTTGTGTCGTGACAAGGGCGACTACCTAATTATTTGCAAGTGGGGCGAGGATCATATTCCAGGTAATCCAGTACTGCTTCATTCTAAACTTTGTACAAAACAAGTAAATATCTTGAAAAACCTCATAAAGCTAAGATTAGTGGTAAAGTTTTTCTGAAAGCTCATTCGTCATGTAATTAAAATTGACTACTTAATTAGTTGATAGTCACGGGGGAATATATCACTACATAAGTATATATTCACTATATTCAGTACGACTTTTGCCTTCCAGGAAGCCCTTTCCGAGTCCAAGTCTAACTCGTAACTTCGATGAACAACGGAAAAAAGTGAGCCACTATTCTGTACTGCCAAATCCAAAACACTAGGTACTGCACTACTATTAACCAAAGAGATTCACTGAAACCCGTGCCAAAACATCAGCAGCCAAAAAAACACACATCCCGGACATGCTAATCATTCATATCGAATAAATATATATCATGTTATATCCTTTATTTACATTCTATAGCAATAGCAATACTAGAATTATCATATTTACATTTACATATTGTGTCAAGAGTCGAGTGACTTTCTTCAGCTCGTCAAGAAGGTGGGGAAATACTGTACTAGCCAATTATGTTAACAAGTACCTTCAGACCAGACTAATAAAAGTGCCTAATTTTCTATAAATACTTAAATCTCGGTTTATACGAATTTTTTTTAAAGAAATTAAAAATGCTTCACACTTCCACTCGGCGTTTTTATCAGTTTTTATTGAAACAAGCGTGAAAAGAAACCAACGGAAATCGTAATCTTATAGTGTTAGACCAGAATGCGTCTGATTGCAATAGTTGCGCTTTGAAAAGCTTACGCAGTGCAGATTTGTTTTTCAAAGAAAATATCAACCAAATTTGTGCAGGACAACATCATAGCGCATTTTTAAATTCTTCTTTGACGTTGCTAAAGGCTTTATCCAGTTTCAGAATGGAATAATCTCCGTATGTACCCGTCCACTGATGGACGCTGGCTTTGTCCCATCTCTCCTCGTAGTCATCTCCCCGAAGTGCGTTCACATCCAAACCCTCGATGGCCTTCACCTCAGCATTGAATCCAGGGTCAAAGAAAAACGGAATTGAAAGTCGATCCTGGGTCGTGGGACACTTAACCCTGTGAGGCGTGGAGCGATACAACCCACCGGTCATTCTATCCAGCATGTCTCCGATGTTGCAGACGAATGTTCCGGGAATAGGTGGAGCCTGGATCCATTTTGATCGTGATTTGACCTCCAGTCCACCCACAGTGTCCTGTTTGAGAATGGTGAGAAAACCATAGTCCGTGTGTTCTCCAACGCCATAACTCCCGTCCATCACTTCGGACTCTTGTTTCGGATAATTGAAAATCACGAGAGAAAGAAGCGGATCATGTGTGTAGCGATCGTAGAAATAATTTTCATGCAGATTGAGGCTCAGGGACAGACCTTCCACGAGTCTATGACCCAGCTTAACCATAGCGTCAATGTATTCCAGGAACACGGGTCGGAAATGCGGTAAATCTTCATCTGGAAACGGATTGGGTCCATGTAAAGGCAGTTGAGCCAGAAGTGCTGGATGATTCGGTGAAAATTCCTCACCCAAGTAAATTCCTTCTTTCAAGTCCCGTTTTCCTGATGTGAGCTCATTTCCGGTTGGAATATAACCTCGTCTTGCGGAGCCACTGAGCTCCATTCGAATTTTCAGTTTATTTTCCAGTGGGAGTACGAAGAAGTCGTGACTTACGTTTGACAAACGTTCTTGTAAGGATTCCTTGACTCCATGATGAGAAATGTAGAAGAAACCGTGATTTTGGCAAGCTGTCCCGATTTCTTGGGCAACCCTGTACTTTCCAGGAGTTCCAAGGACCAAGTCTTCCACGTTGATTACTGGAATACTGGATTCGCCGGACATTTTCGAAGCCTTCAATATGAACCGAAATTGACGAATAATGACCGATTCAAAATATGTTTGTAAAGCCCTGACTGACTACTAAAGCGTATTGAATCTGAACCCTCCAACAAAATGTGTATGTGAGGATCTTGGATTTATGATTTTGAGTTGCTGAATTGAATACAGAAAATGTTATCGAATGTATTTGTAATTTGTAAGCACCAAGTATACTTAACGTACACTTACGCTTATTAGGTATGCTCATATGTATGCATAGAAGCGTGTTTTCGTGCTACATTTCCATATATTGTACAATTACTACAAATTATTCCATGTTCCAGGAATGGATGTGCTTACCTATCATAACTGAATACATAGATACTAGATACCCTTCATAGTATATATTAGCGTGCGACGAACTCATTATAAGTCTCGACCTCTATAACCTATGTGTATCTTATTTACCAGTATTACTGTAAAATCAGCGTAATTCCAACTTTCCAAGTAATTTGTAACTTATCAATGTAATTACGTAAGAATCTTTAGGATAGTAATAAATAAGAATGTGCATCACGGTCACGGGTTACATGTCCTTTCGCCTTGTTTTTTCGCCCCCGGACTTTTCACCTCGCCGTGTTTTCGTCTCGATTTTTTTCGCCTTGTGACCGGTTCGCCTTGTAAAATCCTTGCCTTGGTTAAAGTTAATTCTGGTAAATTGAGTAATTGTAATATGCAGTATTGTTGACTCCAGCATTAGAATAGCATTCAGCGCGCGTCTAAAACCCTAACCTAACTTCAAATAACGTAACTATTAAACTGGGCAAATGAACAGCGCCCGCGCATCTGTGTGAGCGTTGAGATGCCGAGGCGAAAAGTGGAAAGGCGAAAGGACCCGAGGCGAAAAGACCGCGAGGTGAAAAGACCTTGCGCGAAAATGACAAGGCGAAACGACCGGACACGACGGTCACGGTATTAGTGACATAGCATGCGTATTCAATAATGTAAGCATTTACAATTTCCAAGTCAAATGCATATTGTTAAACTTCATCCGAGCACGCGTCGAGAAAATGCCTTCTTATCACAAAATAACTTGTTACAACTCCTACGGTTGGAGTCCACGTGAAACAATAAAATTGATTAAGCTAAAATAAATCTGTAATTTTTGATGATTGAAAATAAATATTTCATATCAGACTTTCCAACTTTTGTATTTTTGTAGAATTTATTGATATTAAACACATACATATGCTTTTTATTTCTGCACTTGTTTGGAAAAGCGTCCAGTTTAACAAGATGTGAAAACTATTTTGGCCAAGAGTCATTTTTGCGATTTTCAGTAGAAATTCATAATGTAAAATAATTACAGAATACATAGCTTACCTAATCACGTACAAATCACAACTTTCCGCAATATCTAGTTTTCCTTCTGAAATCGCTAGTTTGTGCTTGTAAATTCACCTAAACTAAAACCTCAAATTATTCCTAATATAAACATACCCTGTAATAAACTAAATCAGAGAAACGAAGTGTGTATTAGCGAGCGTAGCAGTGCCATAATATTTGGTTTCGTGGCCGAATAGTTGCTTTTCCAAGTGGTGGGCAAGCAAGCGGATTAAAAAAAAGGAATAACTTTAATGTGAACGAACTGTTATGAGGGTAAAGGATGTGGTTGCTCTGTTGCACATTAAAGTTATAATTCTCTAAAATCTCCAAGGCTTGCATTGCACACAAATATAACTTGAAAATAAAATTTTAAAGCCATAATATACTCATGGATGGACATAATAGAAAATAGAATATTTTAGCCGTTGTTTTCCATACGTATTGATTAAATAGCTCAGCATTATCAAACCGTTTATAAATCCTAATAATTCATGTGGTTGTACAACATGTTGACTAACACGAATGCGAGGTTAGAAAAAGGGTGTTTTGCAGTTTGTAGAATTTAACAAGGACCAATAGTTGTGTACAGTGTCACCACTTATAATAATTGCCCTCTGGAAATGCACTTGCAAAACACTTGGCTTGAATGGGCGACTGGAGTTAAACAACGCATTTCAGAGGTGTCGAGGAATGGAATATATTATTAGTAATATTAGCAAGGACATAGGTGACATAAGGACGTTTTAGGGAAATTCTTGAAGGTTTAGGAAACGGTGCAGCACCGCGATTCTCGAACAAAAGGACAAATTGCAACACTAATATGATATGATATATAAATATGCAAGGTTTCGTTCTCAAATCCTATTTTTCCGTAATAGCAATTTTTAAAAATGAAATATACAGTAGTGGAAAAATGTAATCTAAGCGACCAATACAGTGCACATCTCAGACTCCTGGCCTCAAGCTTTCCCAGGTTTTTTATTTTCGTTAAATGTATTCCGATGTATTTTTTCAAGTTTCAGTAACGGGGTACATGTTAGTAATTGAAGAAATATCACATACGATTTTTTCAGCAGAATTTTAAATGTCGACTTTATGTTTTTTCAAGTCATATTTTAGGTTTTTATTCTGCGTTTCCTAAATCCTTCAGGAAAACATAACCAAACTGAATAAAAAACATATTGGAGAGAATCCAACACCTAATTCGTCCGGACTTGTTCCAAAAATGTTTTTTCGATAAATATATTAGTAATGCCATAAAGCAAATTTGATATCCGGTCATTCATTCGATAGAAAATGGATAAAAGGGTCGCACACGAAACTATACTCGGCGGACACTTTTTTATTGAAACTGGTAACGGCGATTTTGGTTTGGAATTGAGAATTTAATTGGGTTGTAACTGAATACGAATGCGAGCTCTCTATTACCCATGGTGTCATGATTTCACCAAAAAAGCGATTTCGGTAAGAATTATAGGTCATACGTAATTTATTAATTTTGTCTATGTACATTCGACTGTGAAATCACCTGCTGGAAATTGATTAATATTAAGAGTAAGATTTCTTAATGTAAGTTGTATTGCGACATCACACATGCTTTACGCGAGTCATCCGCCGTTTCGATCCCGGTGCACCGGCTAAACATGCCTCAGAATTGAAACGTCGGCATTCATAAAATTATTATGGCAGGTGGTAATTTTTGTCAGGGACTATGCCAATGACTGAATTCAACGTCTAGGTACATGTAGCATGTAGTTCACGAAATTCATTTTTAGGTGTACTCTCTTGACGTCCACCGCACAGTGCACGTGCGATCGGTTAAAGAATTTAGCACACTAATTTCTGGTATAGATTGGGAAACATCGGGAAACAGCAAAATTCTATTATAGATTTCCTAGTACGCTGCCTGCGTTTGAATTTAACTTTCCTCATGTACAGTAACAGCTCATCTGAAATGGAAATAGTTTCAAATAACCTCAATCGTTCAACTCTGACTGTCCATATCGAGTCTCAGGAATTAATTTATTCATGCCTGTAGTTACTTGTTACTTCCATCGATTCTCTAGTTTTATATACATATCTTAGAATGCTACTTCTAAAATGCTCACTGTATCTACCGCTAAACCACTGAAGGCTATATGCATACGTATGACGAAATACATACCTATTCAGAGTGTGGTGTTGTTTGTCATTATTCCCAAAACAAGGGCTTGTATGTAATTCTAAGTTCCTAACGTTGTTTAAGATAATTGTTGAAATTTCTCAAATTAACGACATGAGGTTGTTGTATGCTAAATTACAGTGTTATAAAATGGCGTTTTGCATGTCAACAGGGTATTTAAGGGCAACTATGGTTCAAAACTAATCCATTTGAGCCCAAGGAGAGAAGTACTGAGAAATAAATAATCTTGCACGCCACGTTGGTTTTCAAACACAAAATGATTTCAGAGAAGGTGCGATCCACATTGAGTATTGTATTAAGAATTGGGTGTTTCTTGCGCTTTTATCCCTATGTCTGGGATCCGGTTAAATACCGCCTCCAGCATGCTGGGCCATTCCGTGTGTTTCTTTATCACGTTAACCAAGGTTGTCTGGTGGCCACCATCTCTTTCATGGTGTTTAGAATTTTCCAAACCATGGACGAAGATGTACCATCCAGGATTCGAATAATGAATTTCGTGTGGCCCATGGCCTACGGAATTGTGGCCCTCAACAGCTTCCAATTGAATATGCGCCGAACGGATGTCCTGGCTTTCACCAATGCTCTGCTTGAGCATAGGGAGTATCAACGAAGTAGTTTCAATATAAAGATATGGAGATATTTGAGCAAGCAGATTTGTTACTAATTTTTTAAACTAAATTGTATGTTTGGATTTGAATTCATCAGAAATTTGGATTGCCGGTGGCGGAAAAATGGTTAAAAATGAAGTGAAAGCTGATGGTTCTAAACCTGGGCGGGATTGGACATCTATTATTGTACTTGGCAGCTCCATGCTTCTGTTCATCAATCCACCGGGTCACGCAGTGGTCATTTTTACCTCACCGTGTGCTCCGCAATATTGGAGCTCTTTGTACTTTCCCTGCAGCTCTTACGCAGAAATCGCTGGTAGCGTCGTGGAAGCACTCCCGTTTTTCTTTTGGGAACTCTTCATGGTGGCCCATATGATGCTCAACCTCCATTTTTGTTACATGATCGTATTTCTGGGAATCAAATGGATAGAAGATGGAACCAGGAATGATGAGCTGAGTGACAGGTAATTGGAATACAATTTATTGGAGCATTTTTTTTTCGATACGGACGTGTATCGAGTAACGAATTGAACGGTTGAACCTGAACCACTTAATTTTGGTATTTCTGACGTATTGACTTGAAATATAAGTTAAAACTGATTTCTGTTATCCAGGACAATTGGAGTATTTGAAGCTCGACAGCGCTACCTTGAAAACGTGACGAAAAGATTCCGTTACGGTCAGGTCCAAACCGTTATTTTGAATGATGCTTTTCAGCTGTACTTGCAATGGTATCCCTGCGTCGTTTTCACAATTGCCGGAGCTCTAATATTCAGTACGATCAAGTACTACAACATTGCTTTCCATTCCTACATAGTCTTTCCACTCTGTGCTCTGCGGTGCGTGGTAGAGTCATCGACCTGCATTGCGGTGGCAGGTCAGCTCAATGCCACGAGCCAGGAGTTTCTGAACAAATGGGACCACACCACCGTCGGAATGATGGAAAAAACCACGACCACTATTCTCAAGGCCAAATACCATCGGGCATTTAGAAAATCCTGCGTGGCACTCAAATGCTGCGCTGGTTCACTCTACACTTTTGAGAAAACCATTCTGCTCGTTAGCCTGAACCACTGTTTCCAGGTTACACTCAATTTGCTGCTGGCATACAACACGGAAGTCGGGGTCTAATTTTTAGCTAACAGTGTTGAATGTAAAACTTTCATCTAAAATTTTAAACTACTGCTTACAGCGCTACTGGCGGTTCCAGTATTTGAAGTAGTGTTAGCAAAGAATTGTAAGCGCATCGGGCTTATCTTGTTGTAGACGCCCAACCTGGACCTGGATCGCTAATTTTTTAACAACGTAAACCACATGGAAAGATGTTGTCATATATTATGGTCATACAGCAAAAGCAAATGCGCACAAGTACAAGTGTTGCGTTTTATCGTAATTATGTCTGTAAAATGCATAATAATCAACTTTTATTAACTAAAATGTAACTGTACAAAATATTGTAGAACCCATTCCATCTATTCTTCAACATTTTCTGTATTGAAATATTCAATACAACATTCCTACTTGGAATTACGATGCGGTGCGCTGCGAGGATTTCGAATTATCATATATTAAATCGATTAAATAAATCTACTCCGGTAATTATTTAAATATGGCTCAGGGATGCAATAATTCCCTGATAAGCGGTAAGCACACTTTTAATCTTAGAGCCAACCATGAATAGTCAAAGTAATATGCTGGTCGACATTGCCAAAATCCCAAGTTATACATTAGAAAAAATATGAATACTGAATCCAGAATGGTTACAGATTTTCAGTAAATTCAAACCAAAATATAAACCGGAAACAACTGCGTGAGTTAATGTAATTCATATCCTATGAGCAGCATCGTACTACTAAGCATTTAACTCGGTGAACTGTTTATGAGCCATGAACTATTACGCTACCCGCAACGAATACAGTAATGTCATGCTACACAGGAATTATCCAAGAAATTTTAAATGAAGCACACACAAGCACCAGAAAATGGATCTATTTAACGATGATTACGAGCACGAGGCTGATTTTATTCGACGGAGTAAGATCAACAAAGAAAAGACAAGTTAGGTTCAATATAGTACGAAAATGGGGGTGGTCATCCCCAAATGTCCGAGGAAAAATATCGGGAGTTACATTATAACATAAATGGTGACACGTCCGTGGGGGTGTTAGTGGGTATTGGATATTGTGACTGTGACTGGTGGCATCGGAATGGATATTATAATTTTGAAACGGTTTTAGATCTGGGTCTAGTGGAATCGGAATGGACATTACAATTTTGAATCTAGCTAAGTTATACATAAATATAAATTTAATCATCTGTAACAATAAATCTACAGATGTTGGGTATCATTATGATCATTTAAACTGTGAGTTTTAATGATTACGAAGTCTCTAGTTTATAGTTTTTAATTTTTTGGGGTTTCAACGACGAATTTGGATGGAGAAGGGTTTTAGACCAAGGGGTCTGTGATTTTCCCACACTCCCAAATGTAAGCAGCCATCACCTTCGTCTGAAAACAAAAACAAAATGGGTGTTTCGTTAAAATTATATCTTAGTTATCAGACATTCGAATTTATAGGTACAACTTGCAAGTACGACCTGTGGGCTTCAGTTCGGATAATGATTGCAATAATTGAAGTTTAGGTTTAATTAGGTTACGTTTGTTCGATTCCCTGCTTTTGATCTGTTAAATCTGACTTCACGTAAACTTTAAGATATTTATATGTACATGGATTGTGCGGTCTAGATCCAACATCCCACAGATCGCAGTGAGTATTTCAACAACTTACGCCTTGAATGAAGTTGCGAGAATCGAGCTTTTCATTTTTTGCGTGAGCACTGTCGTCACTCGCACCCATGGGTAAGAGCAGAACGTTTTTCTTCGTTGCCTCCTGTAAACATAAACAATTACCTAATAAATATTTTCAATATTTTTTAAGACACATGCATTGTACAATTAGCAAGGCATTCTAGACTCACCTGAAGGTACAAGACGTGACCCATGTGACCACCTTCACGAATCATATCAGGAAATGATCCGTAAACCATGGCTGTGGCCCTGCGCCCCGCCTTGTAGCTGGGATGAAGTGGGTTGGAGGTCCACGGTGGTAATCCGTCGTCCGCCATGTATGCCTGAGAATAGGGTCAGAGGTCATATACCAGCACAATGCATTCGAGTAATTTTACGTAGCGACCACTTACCATCATTTTATTTGGCGAACGCCGGTCATCCCATTTTTCGTTGAGGTACTTGATGACCAATTTGTCGACTGCGTCAGGTGTCATATTAGGCACCAGTTGGATTGAAAACTTTCCAATCACTTTTCGTGGAATAACCGTCTTAGCACCAGGTTCATGGAACGCACCTTGGATCCCATGAACAGACAGGGATGGGAATCGCCAGCGATTCATCAGAAGCGGAATCTACCAAGACGCTCATATTAGTTAACGCTATCTTTCAAACTTTTTGGAATTATGCGCTAAATGTTTACCTTTTGATCATTCCTCAGCTCAGTGACCCCAATGTCAGCCTTAAACTCGTCGACGTCGAAATCAATGGTTTCGTAGAGCGAGTTCTCACGGTCCGTAACCGGCATAACTTCATCTGCAAGTCCAGGGACCATTATGTTCCCTTCAGAGTCCACCAAAGAATTCAGCAAGTAAATCAAGTCTGGCAACGCCTCGCGACTAAATCAAGAAAACCCGTGTGGTTGTAAATAAAACAAAGAAACCTAATGAAGTTGTAATTGTTACATTTCGTAGTATACTTACACCGCTCCTCCAAAAACACCGGAATGGAGGTCCCTCTTTCCACATTCCACCTCAACAAAGAAGTAGCACAGGCCTCGGAGTCCGTAGGTAAGACACGGACGAGTACGGCCTAGCCAGTAGTTGTCCGACACCACGATCAGATCAACGTTCTATTTTCGAAAATGTCGGCGTTATACAACTACAATGATTTGATTAGCTTGACATATTTACCTGAAGAAAGCCTTCCGTCTCGGAATAGAGCAAGTCTTTGAGCCCTTCCGAATTGCACTCTTCCATAGCCTCGATCACGAACTAGAAAATGGAAACCCCAAGAGCTACAGAAATCTGCCGTGAATTTAGTCTTAACCTCTGACCAAAGAGTCCTCACCTTGATATTCACCGGAAGTGGAATTCTGTTCCTAGCGTAAGAGTCGATGGCATTCATCCATCCGAGTACCGGCCCTTTGTCGTCGCTCGTTCCACGTCCAATCAGTTGACCTTCTGCTTCGGTCAACACAAAAGGGTCGGTGAGCCATCCGTCCTCCTAATAAGAAGTACTTGTAATATGAATACTGGGAGCTACCATTTGTTCATTTGTCGTTTATCTGATCAAACTTTACCGGGTCAGCAGGTAAGACATCAATATGACCGTAAATGAGGAGCGTCTTTTTCTCCGGGTCATTGCCCAGCGTAGCCAAAATAACCGGCGGAAGTGGGATGACTACTCCATCCAGCGCTTCCTAAATATTTGTATCAATTGATATACTTGCCTAATTGCTTGGAACGATAATATTGTTTGATTTTGGCTTAGTCTTTGTGGCTAAACAAATTTTCGTACCTGTTCGCCGACTTTTCGAACGTCGACGCTAAATCCCATCTGAGTTAGCTTGTCCCCGGTCCATTGTACCATGCGCAGGACTTCGGAGCGTGCTTGTGGCCATGCATACACTGATCGGATGCTTACGGCCTCCCGCAAAACGGTGATGTAATTGGAACGCTGGCTATCGATGTAGCTGTTCGCATGCCAAACAAAAAACAAAAAACTATTAGCATTTGGATTCTAGTTCAAGACTATGCCGGAGGTCTGCGGTAGGTGTAGGGGGTAGGGGTAACCTGGGGTAGGAATGGCAGGGATAGCCTAAGGGTATGAGGGGTATGGGTAGCCTTGCCTTGGGTAGGAGGCGTAGGGGTAGCCTACGGTAGGAGGGGCAGGGATGGCCTAGGGTAGGAGGGGGGTGGAGGTAGCCTAGGGTAGGAGGGGCAGAGGTAGCCAAGCCAAGGGTTGGAGGGGTAGGGGTAGCCTGGAGTAGGCAGGGCAGGGGTAGCCTAGGGTATGAGCGGTAGTGTTCGCCTAGGGTAGGAGGAGTAGGTGTAGCTTGGAGTAGGAAGGATAGATAGCCGAGGATAGGTGGGGTTGAGGTAGCCTAGGTTAGCAGGGGTAGAGGTAGCCTAGGGTATGAGGGGCAGGGGTAGCCTAGTGTAAGGGTAGAGGCAGCCTAGGGTAGGAGGGGTAGAGGTAGCCCAGGGTAGGAGGGGTAGGGGTAGCCTAGTGTAGGAGAGATAGAGGTAGCGGAGGATAGGAGGGGTAGAGGCAGCCTAGGGTAAGAGGGGTAGAGGTAGCCTAGGGTAGGAGGGGTAGAGGTAGCCTAGGGTAGGAGGGGTGGCCTGAGGTACCTCATCGGTGCTGAGAGTCAGGCCTGTGATATGTAGTGGGGATGGGGAGAGTGCTGGGACAGCATAAGTATCGTGGGTGCTTACAACGGCAATTGGACTTACTTGAAGAGCCTGCGAACTTCGGGGTCTTGGTTCTCCGGTGCATAGCGTTCCGGTACTTCAGCAGGGTCTGGGTCAATGAAGACCATCTGGTTGGGATTGGCAGGTAGTTCTTCTGACCCTTTCCTGCTTCCAGGGTCGGAGGCCTTGGAGCTCGCTCTGTCGCGTGCACCACCATTTCCACCACCGCTGCTAGCTTGGGACGTCTTTCGCTCTCCACCTTTGCCTTCAGACGACTTCTTCCGCTCGGTAGTCTTCAGATCTCCCTTCAATGCGGACAACTTCCGCTCAGGTCCCTTGCCGTCGGAGACCTTCTGCTCCTCAGTGGGCTTGGTGAAAGGTAGCTTCTGCTCTCCGCCGCCAGCGTTCATCTTGAAGGTATGTGGGATGGACCGGAACACAAATTGGGAAAGTGTGAGAAAAAATTTAGACACGAAAAATTTTGACACGACAAATTTTGAACTAAACTAAAAAAAAATCTGGAGAGCGATTTTTCCAGAAAAACGTCTCCTCAGGAAGCTGGAACTCAACTGAGCTCTCTCCGCTCGATGATCTCGGTTTTATACCCGTCGGCCGCTCACAACAACCAAACACCGGGTCAAGTTAATTTCTATAGCAACCACAATTCGATACGTCCAATGATTTCCTAGGCACTGACCCATCTTCAGCACGGAAGTTTAAAGATTCGAAAGTGCAAAAAAAGCTTTACAAAAGTTGAGATAAGGCATTGATTGTTCAGCCAAGTACGCTGTAGAGATAGCATTGGCTCTCATCCGGAACACTATGTATGACTCGAATAATATGCTATAAATCCGCTATAAATTTCGACGAATGAGGATGTACTACAAACTATAAAGCTAAATAAATCAAATTAATTTCGATAAACCAATATAAACAAAACAGATATACAATATACCATAACCCGCTCATATCAAGATTGAATTATGCCACTGGAAGAGTCGACAGCTTTCAGAAATCGGAAATATTAATTATGAAATCATGAATGACCTTTGGGAAAAGATCATTGTGACCAGTTTCGGTCGAAAGTCGATATTCAACTCTCATGTTTTGCTGTATTTATTTCTCGCTCGTCTCGCTAAAGTCGATGTAAATGCTGAAGGGGTAGCATTTTTCGATGCAATGAGAAAATAGAATCCGCAATGAAAAAGTAGACTTTTGCAATAAGAAATGGAATGCTGCAATAAATTCTAAAGGTTAGGTTAATTGTTGGTCCTTTGGGTATTTCAAAGACCTAACCTAACCTGTAGAACAGATCAATCTTGTCCGCCAACGTTTTAACCTAACCTAACCTGACTAAAATCAAATTTACTGCTATGCAGACTTATTGCAAGAGTCGTATTTTTCAATGCAGATTCTATTTTCTCATTGCACGTTTATATACACCCATGCTTACGAAATTCTGAGCAGTAGTGCACACTAATAGTAAAAGTATGATTTCGTTTTTGAACAGTCAATAATCTCCTGATTTGACGAATATATCATGTTAAATCTGTTTACCACTATTGATCGTTGTAATAATTTATACCACATATTCAAAAGTACTCCCTGTTTAAAAAATACAGACAAGAGCTCATAGGTGCTGGAATTTAAATAAATTTTTATTTTATTACCAGAAATTG
>JAQFYT010001330.1:0-17060 GCA_034694925.1 Ceratophysella denticulata
AACTGGTAGATGCCGGCGACACGCTGGTATTTCGACCGTTTGTCCAGTTCACGAAGTTGAGCGGCAGCACCGGCTGAAATTACATACTTACAAATAGATAGGTACCTAGTCGAAAGTTGAAACCCATCACAAAATTAAGATCCTGTCACCTCTATCCTATTCTTGATTGCGTTGTAAGTTGTAACTTATGCACTTTTAACACAATTTATAATTATTAAAGGCTCAGCCTGGCCTTGCTCAAACTCAAAGCTATTACGTACAAATGAATGGAATTATACGTATGATGTATGTATTGTAAAATATTAGTGTAGGTGCAATTGCATGACAGCTAACGTAGTTATTGTTATGTATTAACAAAAGATCGAATTGAATAAGCTTAATTTTCACGAGACTTACCGGCTTGACTCAGCCAACGATTCATGCTCGCCCATGTTGTTCGTCCCAAGCAAACACCCAAATTGGAACGCATCATTTTGGAAATTGACTGAATTGATACTCACTGAAGTGTTAGCCCGTTGACAAAGCTGACTTTGCTCCAATTTAACATACCCAACGTGTAAAATAAATAACCTACAAATTAACGCTCAGTTTACGCAAAATTATTATGCAGCGTAGATTTTTACCGCGTTTTAGATTTGATCTCGACTCCTCGGTCACTATGTGAGTTGAGAAAATACAAGGTCCAGCAGAACCAGAAACCAGACCCCAGGAGGCAGGTTTAGAATTTAGATTTGCTTAGTTAGACATGCATTATGTACGATATTTATGCGCTGTGAGCTGTACCTAGCGAAATATTCAATTAGGTATTTGCTCAATAACTATTTACACTCCTAATAGGAGAAACTTATTGAAATTTGAGGTTATATTTTTGAGATACATATATGTAAGTATCTAGAAATAGGAACAAAATCCAGTTTAGGCGTCACGGAAAATTTCCATGGTTTATAGACGGTGTAAATTTTTAATACACTGGATATATATAAGTACCACTTTTATAATTTTTAAACCAAACACAGTGGTACACACTCCGTTATGCAGCATTTAAATTAATTAATACGCATTGTTACAGTGTACTCATATTCGTATGAAACATGAGACTCAGATGTCGTATGTCGTATGAGAACCAACCACGTGCGTTGAATGAAGCCGCATCCTATATACATACAAACGAACCTATATCCAAGATCCAACACATGTTTTTGCGGAAATAAAATTGTACACATTTAATGTTATTTATTATTCCCATAAAAATGGAAATGTTTCTCCTCATTCAAGACATTTCGCAACAAACCTGACTTTGGGGCTTAATACAATCAAAGGCGTTCCTTGTGTCGTGGACGCAGAGGATTCCTAAGCTCATCTTCATTATAATTAAACAGAAGAAAGTTGGGAAACCACTTTCGATATACCTAAAGTATGTGCGGATATTCATATTTGGGCATACTGGCCAGCATAATAAGGAAGGATGAGCTGGCCTCTGACATGACACACATTCCAAATATCAGTCTCCTCTAATCCAATAATTAATTAGGTAATTAAGTAGCATTGGTGCGTGGAATCTTATCGTGTTATCTAGCCTGTAAAAATGCAAATACAAACAAATGCCGTTGATTTTGTGTGCTACAGTAAATGCCGTTCGGTAATTATATTCTGGGGCAAATTCATCAAGCTAAATTGACTGATTATGCGCCAGTTAGGTCCAGGAACACTGAATACGTACTACGAAATACTGCGGTCACACAGTATGCAGCATTCAGCTCAAAATACTGTATTTTGATTTAAAGTATTTTGAGCTGATTTTTATATTTAAATATCAAAATTTATATAAATATATAAATTTTGATCTAATTTTTAAAAACAGCATTAAATGCGAACGTTAAAATATAACACTGACTCGCAAATTAAACTAGGTGCCTAACCTTATTGGATACGGGAATAATTTCAATCACACTAAAAGTATCGTCCGCGCGAAGTTCTCGTGACACTCCCGGCCCAGTAATTGTTGTCTGAACATGACACCTGAGCATGTCAACATGTCAATCGCCATAAGGCCCAACCCTTGAGCCATTTGACGCGGATTCTTCCTTCCCTATTAATTTGTCAAGCTCTTCGTCTTACTCGAATAAAATTAGGAGGAAGGAAATTGGACTCAACAATACATTAGCTTAGGGGACCGGAAGGTACCCAAATGCATTCACTACATAGGTACATCTTCACCTTAAAACAATCGTCTGACGTGAGTCTACTAATGCAAACCAGTAAGTGTGCATGGCTTACGGGGCATCACATGCAGATGGATCATAATCGCATATATGATATTCCTGTAATTTGCAATTGCAATATTCTGTAAAGAAAACACTTGGGTCCCAATTCCAAAGCCCCAAAATCAACTATGTATATTTGCAATAACTAATCCTAAATGCTATGTTTACGAAGGGATATAATCACGTTATCGGAAAGCATGCACTTCGCATTAGGTGGACATTCTCTTCCTGTCTCCTTTTAATAGCAAAATATACTTTATATAAAACTAGTGATTTTCCGAAAATGAGCGTCAGTTTGTTGTAACTGTATGAGAGCGTGGTGTGCGTGTGCCAATTGTTTTAAAAATTTGTCTGGTGTACAGCGTTCAGAATGCGGATCCTTTGGGTAACTGTCTTCTTGCCAATTTACTTTATTCTGCGTGACATATTTTTTGATCCTGGTCATTAGTAGAAGGAACACGGACAGCGGAAGATAAAGCAATCTTAGCCTTAATTAATTCTAGGGTTTTGTCTGTGTACTTCCTCCAGATTCTGGCATGCTTCGGGATTCTCGGCTCAGTTTCAGGAGGCTTGCAAAGCCCGTCTCAGGCCCACAAAACAGTAACAGTGGGAAAACCGTACCAGGACAATAGTATCAATGGAATTGACATCGCACAGCTTTTACATCAAGCTGAACAGCAACCCCTGAACTCGGCTCCGGGTACTCTGCAAGCTGGTCAATACAATGAAGATCGGTCACAGTATGTTTCCCCTTCGGCGGTTCAATACGTAGCTCCAGCACCGGCACCTGTTCAATATGCTGCACCGGCTCCAGTTCAATATGCTGCACCAGCACCGGCTACGGTTCAATACGCCGCACCAGCACCGGCTACGGTTCAATACGCCGCACCAGCACCAGTTCAGTATACTGCACCAGCACCGGCTCCGGTTCAATACGCCGCACCTGCACCAGTTCAGTATGCTGCACCAGCATCCGCACCGGTTCAACAGTACGCTGCTCCAGTTCCCTCCCAGCAATATGGTGCTGTGCCTGTTCAGCAATATGCTGCACCAGCACCCGCACCGGTTCAACAGTACGCTGCTCCAGTTCCCTCCCAGCAATATGGCGCTGTGCCTGTTCAGCAATATGCCGCACCAGCACCTGCTCAGGAATATTCACAAAACGGGTATTATGCTCCAGCAGCTCCACACACCGGATATGCTGCACAAGTGCCACAAGTTGGTTACGCTGCACCAGCTCCCCAAGTCGGATACGCTTCTCCGGCTCCCCAAGTCGGATACGCTGCTCCGGCTCCCCAAGTCGGATACGCTGCTCCGGCTCCCCAAGTCGGATATGCTGCTCCAGCTCCGCAAGCTGGATACGCTGCGCCAGCCCCACAGAGTGGATATGCAGCCCCAGCTCCTCAAGGTGGATACGCTGCACCAGCACAACCGCAAGGCGGATACGCTGCTCCATCTCCTCAGGGTGGATACGCAGCTCCTGCTCGCCCACAAGCCGCATATGGAGCCCCAGCACAACCCCAGGGTGGTTACGGAGCCCCATCACGACCCCAAGGCAACTACCCCGGAGGTGGCCCCAACGACGGACCAATCATAAAGAAACACATATCAATTCATGTTCCACCACCAGAGGCTTCGTATCCCCCTGCACGGAGACCCAATATCGTTTATCCCAAACCAGAAAAGCACTACAAAATCATTTTCATCAAAGCTCCATCCGTTCAAACCCAACCTCAGGACTACCCCATCATTCCACCGCAACCAGAACAGAAGACCTTGGTATACGTGCTCGTGAAGAAGCCGGAGCCTCAACAACCCTACGTCATTCCAACGCCAGCACCCACCCAAGCCAGCAAGCCCGAGGTCTATTTCATCCGCTACAAGGGATCTTCAGCTTCTGGGTTGATCGGTGGTGCTGCTGGTGGTGACGCCGGTGACAATACTGCTGGTGGATACGCAGCCCTCAATACAGCCGCCCAAGCATACAACGCTCCGCAACAACCCGCTCTCCAAGCAGTGCAGCCAGTATATGCCGCACCTCAACAAAATTTCGCTGTTGCACAGACAGCATACGCAGCTCCGCCACAAGCCTACGGTGCACCACAGCTTCTCGTTGCAGCACCGCAGCAAAATTACGGCGCACCTCAACAGGCCTACGCTGCACCACAGCAGAGCTACGCGGCACCGCAGCAAAGCTATGGCGCACCGCAACAACAATCTTACCTACCTCCGCAACAGAGTTACGGCGTGCCGCAACAATCCTTCGCAGCATCCGTGAATCAGCCAACTTATCAGGCTCCCGCCCCTACCATTGCTACGCCGGTATCTTACAACGCACCTAAAACCGGATATCCAGAGGTTCCCAAAACGAGGCTGAACACTCCAACGAAGGAATACGGGGTACCACGGAAATCAGGCTATTAGAAATACTCAATTTCTGTATGCTCTTGTAAAAAACTGTAATTATGACTGCCAGTATATCTTCGATATGAATGCAAGCCATTGTCACGTCACTAACGTTAAGTCGCCCTTCCTATCCTAGTCACGTTTCGCGTTGAACCTACTAAAGATGGTATTTTGTTGTTTTTGGTTTAATTGAGATGTCGTGCATTGGAATTTTCAATACTAGATTATTCGAATTTCGAATCATTGTTGTCTAATAAATACGGATTTTAATTAATTAATTTTAACTGCCTTTTTCGAATCGATTTCTTGGCTTTATTTCGATGCAAATAGAAAAACACAAATACAACATGACTATAGTTCATTATTTCATGGGACAAAATCCTCTAGTTTGTGGATATTTTAATAACAGTGCAAACTACCCCCAATAAAACGACATACAAAGAATAAATTAGGTAAATATTAAATGAACCCCTCGTCAATTCAAATATAAACAGGTATAACAATGGTCAACAATGGTGCATACAATACAAATTATCGGAAGTTAAGTCCGTTTCTCCTGCACCGCCGTCACGGGTTCCGTATACTGCCCCGTCATCAGAATCATCCCAGTCGGATTATGCCTCACGACATAAATGAAAGGTCGCTCAAATCTCAGAACTTTCTCCGGTTCCGGTTCACCTATAGCCACTTCTTGCCGAAAACTATTCCGATTTGGAGATCTGTCATCTGGTAAAGGGTCGTTCCCACCAGCTCGCCTCCGCGTGGAACGAACTTTACTGTACGTATTAAAGGAATTAGGAGGGTTATTGGTATTGGAATTTAGATTGGAATTCCGGGGAAGTGGAGCGGGCGTGCGGGACATGAAAACCCAGTCGTTGACTGACATGGGCTCTCCATAGTTCCCGTAGTGCTCTCGGACGTGTGGGCGAAGGATACGAACGAGGTCGAATTTCTTATGAGTCGCCTCCGAGGCTTCACTCAGAGAATCCGCTAATTTTTCCCATGTCCCAAATTCCGAAAAATGCATGATGCTTTGATCCAAGTGGAGATCCGCTAGCCCGTTGATCCCTTTGAATTTGGCCAAGTGTGGTTGGAACATATCCGTGAGACCAAAGCGTTGGAGTGTGTAGGTTAGGTTCAGTGCGGAATGGGTTCGGAATCTTGGGAAAACAACTTTGAAGGAATCACGGGCATAGAAACCGCGCATGAGAGCTGTCCAGGATTCTAGGGTTAGGCGGGATTTGAGTGAGGTTACGCCGCCGATGGCAAATTCGCCGGCTTTTCCAGGCATGACCAGGATTAGACTCAGTTCGCGGCTGGAATATGGGATTTCCACGGCAGTGGCGTCCAGTTCTTGGTCGTAAGTGGCTTTTAGGGCTCCGCGGATGGATAGGGCAGGGACTTGGATGAGGCGTCGACCGAGATTAGCCAAATGGATGAAATCCATTTCTGTAATTGCCGGATCACGTGACCCTGAGAATTGGCCCTGTAACAGATACCATATTTCTAGAATTAAGTTAATTTGTAATTCAGATCAGTTGAATCACAGAGTTGAGTGGTCAAATTTACATCAAAGAAAGCCGCCGTAAGCAGTGATAGAGGCCCCTTCAGCGGAAGACTCTCATTGATCATTTCGTAAGCATGTCGATGAATCTGAGCTCGAATCATTTGGTTGATAATGCTTTGGGCCAAATGACCAGAATACTTATAATTGGCTTCCTCAATTCTGGCATCATAAAAGTTTTGAACTCTTGTTTTGAAAAAATCGTGTACGTCTCCTTTATCCTGAAATTAGTCAAAAATCATGGCGTCAGCTTTAGCTATATCGATGAATCACATTTTCGATTCACCTTGTCTGTAATCAGAAGCCGTATCAATGCCGCCGCTGTGTTCGGCACAGATAGAAACGATTGCGAAATATTCGAATACATTAGGTGAGGATTGAACGTCAGGACATCATCCAAATTGAGAAGCCCGTCCAGCTGAGCAGCCGTTGCTCCTCTGGCACCCAAAAACAGCATTCCGAGTGAAGAAATGACCGTGAATGGGCTGATGACCATGTTGTTGTACGTTTCCGCAGATTTCGAAACAGGATTCGTCAAGCTACTGAAGAGTCGAAGTGCGAGTCGATTATTGACGTCCACGAATGATCGCATTTCCGTGTCAAGGTTCGTAATAGTCGTTTCCAAGCCCGGATTCCCGGTTGGCGCTTTGGGAAAGCTGGGTTTCCTTTCGTTTAACGTATGATGATGGACATGATGGTCATGATGAGCACCATGGTGATGATCTCCGTGTCCAGGATCGTGACCATGGGCGGCAAGACCGTGGTCGTGTCCTCCATGACTACTACCATGACCGTGTGCTCCTCCATGCCCGTGATGCGCATCATGGTGATGATCCGTCAAATTCTTAACAATGGCCGCTGGTAGGACTGGTCTAGGAATACTGGCCAGTCGATCAACTCCAAAATGATCTTCGGGATTGGCATACTTCTCGCCGGGATGCGGGACTTTGAGTGAAGCGAGACCTGAGTCTGGGTCAATATTATCCGCTGCCGTGTGTTGGTATTGCAAATGGGACGGTCTGGGACGATGGAGATGGTCTGGAAGGGACGGTACGGGTTTATTGGTTTTGGTCTTGGTATTCGTTCCAGAATTGAGAGAACCAAGAACTAAGGGTCCAGGTGTGGAAGTCTTGGTTCGAAGGTTTTGATGAACGGGTTGTGGTCGTTTTGTGGGCATTTCTTCGGAATCTGGTTGACAGGTTGTAATGACGGGATCTTTGTCTTTGGCACCTGAAGCATTTAATTATACTGGTTTATGCCCTACAATATTCAAGTTTTCAGGAAATGACTATAAATAAAAATAGGGTTAGACTGCGGTCTTACCCATGGAATCCCTGGTCCCCCCATCCGAGCCGCTAACTCCTGAAGCAACATATACGCCATGTAAAAAGGTTTGGTAGGGATCGTAGCCAAAAATCTCATCATCATAGAAATCCGTAGGACGCGGATGTCCGACAGTAAAATTCTTTTTACCTGCCGTAAAGTACAAAATTGGGACCTTGGTCGTTTTGGGCTTTGCAGTGGTCGGGGCTGGTTTGGGCTTCGGTGTGGACAGAGAATCTCTCCTTATTGGGACGGAAATAGGATTCAAGTCCTCCTCCGTTTCTTCTTCACGGGATACATCGTCGTCGGACTGGAGGCCAGGTAACCGGACCGCAGCACCCAGCGTCCCAATTTCCGGTTCCATGGTCTGAGTCACGAAAATACTTGTAGCGGTTACGGTGGTGCGGCTGGTGGATTTATCCTTGCTGGCAGCAGGCGGGAGTCTCGTGGCCGGTGGGGTCGGCGCTGGTGTTTTCGGTGTGGTTTTCGGCGACGGCTTCGGCGATGGCTTCGGCGACCCGGTTTTAGTAGCCGTTTTTTGGGCCGGTTTGACGCTTGGTTTGGGCGTGGTTTTGGTTGCGGGTTTTGCCGTGGTTTTCGCACCTGGTTTGGGCGAAGCGGCACCTCCGCTGGCGTTCCGCGCATCGTTAATTGAGGTGAGTACATCGGTCAGAATGTTTTCGATTGGTTTTGTACTCTTCTTGCCAGGGGTCAGCAAGGCTCCTGAAATTCGATGAATTGCTTCATGAACTTCAGCGGAAGTGGCAGTGTCGTTCTCTGCTTCGGAATCGGAAGATTGGACCACCATCGTTGCAGGATAATCAATTTGACCCTGGATTTTGACTGTGACCGGAATCGTATCCTCGGCTTCATCGTCATCATCTGACACCACTACCGGAGCGGATTTGAATGTGGAAAGGCTATTATTTCCAGCTTGCGTAATATTGGCTAGGATTGGTTTCGTTGTAGAAGCCGCTACAGCAGAGCTATGCTTCTGTTGCTCCTTCTCAACAATATTTTTTAATGTGGCTATCACAGATAGGACGCCCTGTTCAGAGCTTTTTGAATTGTGCAATGGGGTTACCACGGATGGTTTCAGCGTTGTCGTTGTCGGAGCCGGCGTCGTAGACGTCCAATCCGAGTCATCATCTCCAAGCACGACTGAGACGCTTGTTACGACACTGAAAAATTAAACCATTATCAAATCTACTGATTTCGCCGGTAAGATTCCACAGCGCCAATAACGTTTAATTAATATTGCATTAGTTCCGTAATTGGTACATAGAAGTTAATTATAACGTGTTTCAAGAATTATTAAAGAAAACAAGGCAGTTACTAATTACTGTATTTAAAAAAGTGTAAGTGATGCTATGGGTATAATAAACTAATACCAAATGCGGAAGTAAACGAACCTTGAGCCAATGATTTGGGACGCGGTGAGCGGAAAGTGAGCTTTGAGAATAATCACGAGAAGTAGGGAACTGAAGCAGAAAGATGAAGTTCGGATCTCTCCCATTCTTCTCATAAGCCTTTCTTTAACAATTACACGAAAATTTACTCAAAAGAATCTTTCGTCTTGTTTCTAGGCCTGTCTTCCGTGAATTGACTTCACTGTCCAAATAGTCAGAGGTATTATACACAAGTGTATAATTTACCCTGGTACAATTTCTTTTGCTCAAAAGCCCATGTTTTCCTCAGGGGAAGATTGAACTAAAAATGTTTCTTGTGTTTGCCCACGTCGTTATAATAAGAAATTAATTGGGTGGAATGAAAAATGAAAATACAATGTACTCAATCCGGGCACACGCACTAATCTCAATCTCAACTGATGCTACCGTTTCGGCCTTCTTCTTTCACGTCTTCTCACCCTCTCTCAAAATCTCTGGGGCGTCTTCTAGGGCAAAGACCTGTACAAAAGAAATAAAAACTCATTCTCACTTTTCACAATTTCACAATTTCACATGGGAAAAGCAAAGTATAAAAAATACATTTTCAATTTTCAAGATCAGTGGGAAGGGTGACGACAATAACCGGAAGGGGAGATCAATGAGAAATCTGTGGTTTGAAAAACTCAAAATACCCTGCGTCATGATATGCTTCATTGCTTTTTATATCCACTAAAAAACCACCCTGTTTTACCCTTGGCCAGGCCAGGGATGAAGAAAATATGTGAAGAATTAAAATCAACAAATTGTTGTCAACTTCGGACCTGCATTTAATTAATACACTGAAATTAGCTATCAAATTATAAACAGTATTTTGTTCGGGTTCGAACATTTCATGTATGTACCTATATTTCAATTTAAATCGAAGTACATAAAGCTAAATTAAATAGGCACCTATGTACAAATCGGTATCCAAATCAAAATTTTTATCTTTATATGGACCCACGATTGTAGGACTTGAGTTAGGAAAACGGGTATCTCAAAAGTTACCGAAATGATATCTTAACTGTACACTGGAGCAGATTTCTTTAAATTTAGGATGTAATTAAATAATATTCTAAGCAGGTTTCCAAAAACGCTGAATTCTTCTGTTAATTTTATTTATATGACACCGACTTACTGTTTTAAACAACTTGAAACTTCAAAATCTTAATTCTCGTTGTATTATCGGTTCAGGTAAAACTGAATAAGAAAAGCGAATAGTGTTTTAGCGAGGAGGGCTGAGAGTGAGTTTGTGTATTCGGTTGTTGAAGAAGCCGGTGAACCCGAGACAACAAGTACATATACAAGTACGCCACCAACCAACCCATTCTTTTAGTAATTGTAATGGTAATAAATACCTGAAGTGGCATTGCATATTGCATAAGATTCGGAATTCTGATTCCGGCTTCACTGAAAAAAAAAAGAACACAGAATTGCAAATCCTGTGAATGTGAATATCATCTCGTTTTTTATTGTGTGTAATCTGCACCAAGCTTCCTCAAACGTTATAAAGCAAAAAAAGTCAAGATTTGAAGCTGGCAATGGCAATTCTTGTCCTGTCGGTAAAAAAATGCAGGAAAGATTCAGGTAGGCGAAACCAAACCAAACCACAGGAATTACAGAACACACAAAAGGTGGAGTCAGAATCTTATTGTCATCTGTGGTAATGGTTATGCTGGGTCGTAAATCGTAAAATGTTCTCCGGTGCGGTGGTGTTTTCTTGTGAATTTAAGTCGACTTGACATCATATACAAAACCCTTGTGATGAAATAAGTTAATTTAAGCTTTCAATTTTGCTTGCATCAATCACTACGAGAAGGAATTTATTACAACATAAATTACTAGTATCTGTAAATACATATAATTTTTTTTACCACGTTATGTATTTTCAAAATGTTAAATTTAGGTAAATAGATTATAATTAGTATTACTATATCAGTCTGACCTCGTAACTCGGTTACTTTCCTGTGCTACGAAGTTTATATATTGTATACATAATTAGTTCCTAATTACTAATTTAAGGGTAAATGTAAAGTGTATTTACCAAGCGTATTTATTTTCAGTGTACAATACATCACAACTCAAAAACCCTCTACGAAAACTCCTAAGTTTTACAGTTAAAGACCAACAAAAAGTTAATGATTGAGAGGATGAACCTTAAACGTTAACTTTAAGCCTTTTATTAATACCTATAGTTATTGACATAGGGACATTTTGTAGTTTTGCATTAGCTTACTCATAATTTAAATAATTATATTCTATCACGTTTTTCCCCGTTGACCCCACTCCAAAAAAAACTAATTGTAAGTAGGAAGTCGAAGAAAATTAAGCGTTGAGAACAGTCAGAGACGAGTTGGTTGTCTGTTGACAGAGTATCGGGACGCGAGCGGTGACAAAGTTTAGCGTATTTTGAGTACCAACAAATATCAGGGTACCTAGCCTAATATGCTGACATTTTCTGGTGCTCAAACTATGCGATACTTTGTCACTGCGGTCCGCGACCTATTTTCTTTTACCACTTGGCTCGTTTAGACCAGTCCTTGGGAGTCCAATGAAGTGAAGTTGAGTCAATTTTTAATGACTGTGAGGACTTTTCATAGGTTTTGATCATTTCATCCGTCAGAACAATAACGAAGCCTCCTTTGTAGTAGGATATTACCCCGAGGGTTTGGAGTGTGGAAATTACATCATCTTTCTTCATGGAAGTCTGCTCACAAATGTCACTGTAACGAAAGTAACAGTGTGCTGACTTTTGGGAGATATTTCTTTGCAATTGCAAATTGCAACAGGATATAAACATTATCTTACTTGATCGTTAGTTGCGGCCTATCCAATTCCCCAGATGCTTTTGTTGTGAATAAAATATTAAGAATACTGTGAGACCAAAAACTTCTATAGGATAGTAAACCCAGATCTGACAAGGGCTTTTCTGGTGAACCTAATTTTCCTTCAAACTTGCTCAGCTCATAACCTGGAATGTACATCAATATTTCACTCGTGTTACACGTGCGCTACAGATATGCCGTACAAATACTGTCAATTCCAAATTCCAATACAAATGGAAATGAAACTTACTAAATTCAATAAGTAATTTCCCATAGCCCTTCCGTTGGTAAGGAGGTAAAGTGAGAATACAGGCGACATTGTAATCTTCCGAGGATTCCTTCTCCTTGCTAAAATATCCGACTAAATGAAAACCTCGATTGTCCAAATGTGTCATTACATAGAAGAGAAAGGGATCAGTGTCGTAGTACCTGAACAGGACAACAAAATACAAAAATTCAGTTATGCTCACTGATACGACGTTGACAATAATAATGTCAGTCAGTCAACTACAATCGTACTCATCTTACAAAGTTTTATGATCCAGAAATAGTTTTGCAAGAAGACATAAATTTTGAGCATATAATTTGTTTTTTCTCCCATCAATTTCAAATACAGAAATTGTGGACTTCCTATAAATCTCATTTCCAGGCGGATGTTTCAGTCGACATTTGACCAAATGTCTTTCTAAACATTTTTTAGATTTCCTATATTTGAGACAGAATTCACATATGTAGATACAAGCGAGGGAGACGAGTTCCTGAAATACAAAATAGGTCAGTTGAAGACGGAAGAGTACACACGAAAACGGTACCCTTTCACATAAAATTTAATCCCACCTGAGGATATGGAGAAAAGTACCAGGGTTTTATTCGATGACGACCCAGTTCTATCATTTCAATATTTTTCATACGCGTCACTACATCATCATTTGTATGAGCTAATAAACTTCCTGTAGTTCTGGGTGTTCCGGGGGCCGGAGTTCCCGGCATACTATCCGTTTCATCCTAAAATTAAATAAATTGGTAATAGTAAGCACTGGTAAGCATTGGTAATGCTGCTGGTTGGGCCTCTGTTGTGATTTGTTTGAGCTTACGATCCCAACCTTATCCACTTCCTCAATAGTTCGCTTGTTATTCTTTTTCTTTTTATTGATGGAAGTCGGAGTTGTCAATGGAGGAATACTGAGGATCACGTCATTATTGACAACAGGAGATGAGGGCCTGGAGGGTTGAATCTTTTTAGGGAAATAAACTTGTCTTGTATCAAGTCGATCCTCTGTCACCCATTCATCCAGACGTTTGTTGAATTCAAGAAAATGTATATAGAAATAACGTCGGGACTCGGTATCTTTGACGCTTAGGATTTCGGCCATTTCTGAAAAACAAACACAAGTATCCTATCAATACCTATCTATAGAGCAATTTGTAGCAAATATATAGAATTGGCCACTCTCCATCATCGAAATCGAACTTCTAATTCCAAATAAAGTCAGTAACCATAGATCACACTCATGAAATATGGAATTGTATGTTAAATTGAATTATGGTACTTACGCCACTCGTCCCCAGTCTTCATCAGGACAGGGAGGCGACATCCTTCTACAATATTTCCCTAAATAAAGCAAATCCATCAATGACCGAATGCCAGTGCAAAGTGTTTTATTCACTAAACCTAAGTTGACAATAGATGTTTCATAATAATATCATCAATACATAACAATAAGTTGTAAGTAATATATGTATAACACAAACAACAAAATACATTATGCATAAATAAAATTCCCAGTTTAAGTTTTAGCGAAGTGCAATCTTTATTTCGTAATCTGTACAAATGCGAACTATACTATTGTTAATGGTTGTCCTGAATTGCATAATACAAGTGACAAGAGTGTGCAACAATTGACATTGACAATATCATAAATTTCGAAATAACCTTTATAGACTGTATGTATTTTCATAATCTCGTCATTTGTGTCAAAGGTTCGAATATGAATAATTATGGCATGCTGGCAGGAGTTAGTATACATTATATGAGTTATAATAATTACGAATTAGGGCACGGATGACGAATGAATCTAAAATCTAAAAATTTCATAACAATAAGGAAAATTCTAAGCTTTATTTTCAAAAGGGACCGGGTTGGCGCCCTGGAACTGAAATTTGATTTTCCCGCCCTGAGAGAGCCCCACCCGAATCTCAATTAATTTAGGTAAATATGAGGGTTAATCGAGACGTGGGTGGGCGGAGGATGACCCCGGGGGGTTCCTACAGGGCGGGGGCAGAGGGTCAGAGAGGTCAAAGTACGAACGGAACTTACGGCCGAGTCCACGCTGACCTCCTCGTACTCCTCACTCAGCTTCCGCTCCATTTTCAGGAATGCGGGCTGTCTGTCATCTTGTGAGCCCACCCCAACCAAACTATAGGCCCCAACACTCCCCACCCTTTCTCCCACCTACCCTATTCCCTAACCCATGTTCCCACCATATCCCACCATTTCTCTAAATTCGGCTTGCAGGCCTTGCCATGGCTCACAATCAGAAGCCACACCCTTTTTTCTAATCCATACGTTCTATAGGCCCAAGTCTAACTCACATTGCAGGTTAACCCATAGCATAAGGATTAGTGTATGAAACGCGTAAGCTTTCTGCAGGATGTGGTAGAAAGGCTCCCAAACAAAGAAATTCGATGGCATTGTCTTATGCGATCTACTGCCTTTTGAGAGTCGTAGCTTTGTTAGGTTAGAATCTAAAATATCCGGTTAGGTCATAGGTTCTCTAAAGTATAGTTTACCTAAGAATTGTATATCCTTAAACATAACCTGAGATTTTATAACTTAACCTAACCGAAACTAACCAGAGTTAAGCCGAGTAGATCGCACACGACAATGATACCGGAAATACACGAACAAGGAGCATTCACATTTCTATTCGGCATTCGTATTGGCGCTACTTTTCAATACAGTAGTAAAAGGTCTGGCTAAACACGTGCGGGGTTTGTGTATTGAAGAGAAAGCCGGAGTTTGAAGCTTACAAATTTTGATTGTATTTTAAACTATTGAAAATTAATTAGACTAGGTCATAGGTCATAGGTGTTTGTCCACTGTTTGTTGACCTGCTGAGTCTGGGATGGAAGGAGATGGAAGTAAGGATACGGACAAGGCCGCACTCACCGTCCAGGTCCGGTTCACAACTAAACAGCAACAGTAAGTCTCAATCCAAGATTGAAAATCAAAAATGCTAATAACAAATAATGAATAAAAGTTATAAGTTTTTGGAGTTTCAAGTATAACCTCATGTCATAACATACAACATTTAACACATTAAGTTTAAGTTTAAAAATTTCGCGTTTAACGTAAGATACACACACCTGAGACTCAACGATGATGGATGATGAGACATATGTCAACAATGACATGTTGCATGTCACATGTCAATGTGGTTTATTTTGGGTAGACCTCATACATCATTATGTAATAAACTGCTGACTGCATTGTTAAGTAGGTCATAGGTCTGCTAGTCTGCTGACCGTCTTCGTTGCCTACGTCAGATGCACTCTGCGTGTGGTACGGGGTTACATAATCTGTAAATCTACACACTGGATTATGCATACTGTCAACTGTTTGTAACTAGCATAAATTCAGGGATTATGCATCCTGTTCTGTCAAATGTACTAACCTAAATTCAGGGATTATGCATATTGCATGGTCCCTTTGATGATCCCTTTGATGAGGATGAGATGATCCGAGTGATTGGTCATGGTAATTAGTTTTTGACGAATTGAATGCATTCATAAATGTTTTCTTCTTCTGTTTAGATATGCTGTTCCAGACTACCCATTTGCAATTGCGGCCACAGTGGGATCCGAAGAGTTAAATTCCCTCATTAACCGTGTTCTAATTGGTAAGGAATTGCATCGAATAATATTTTACAGAGTATCCTTACCAAACATTTTGCAATTTGTAATTGATACATTATAGAAATAGAAACTGAAACTATGTCGCTATGTGGTATTCGTTTCTTGTTGTGTTTCTCTTTGTCAGCATACTTAATTGTTAATATTGGAGGTTAATGTGTGTGTATTTTTCAGATGATGGATTAGTAGAGAAACCCAAAGTATTTGACTTTTTAATTGGTGGAGAGTTTCTTCGTGGAACTCTTGAAGAGTTAATTCTGCGACATGAAGCCATCAAAGCCAATTTGGCTGGTGTTGAGGTTGGAGATGGCAAAGGACCTGGAGTCGGTACGGAAGAGGTCGTGGACGTCGAATACGTCGAAAGTTGTCCCCCACCAGAACCACAGGATTGTCTTATGCACGATGACTGGGTTTCTGCTGTGGATGCTATTGATCAATGGTTAGATTTATTTCTGGAAACCGCTGCACTTTGTGTTTTCAGTTTTAGTCCAATAGAATGTACTAATTTTACAATATTCACAGGATTCTGACCGGCAGTTACGACAATACCCTTCACTTATGGAGCTCAAAGGGAAAGCACAAGCAGGCCTTTGCAGCACATATGGGCCCCGTGAAAGCTGTTTGCTGGATATCTCATGATGAAAACTCTGCCCTGTTTGCAAGGTAAAATTTCTGCTATGTATATTTGCGTACTTATTGTGGAGACGAATCGACGGCTGACGGATGGCTTAGAATCTCGAATCGAAACCTATCCGTCGACTCACGGTCCATGCTATTAGCATTACGTTTGAGTGGAAGGATCACGGTCTCTTGTCCATGCTATTAGTATTACGTTTGAGTGGAAGGATCACGGTCCTTTGTCCATGCTATTGGCATTACATTTGAGTGGAAGGATCACGGTCCTTTGTCCATGCTATTAGCATTACGTTTGAGTGGAAGGATCACGGTCTTTTGTCCATGCTATTAGCATTACGTTTGGGTGGAAGGATCACGGTCTTTTGTCCATGCTATTAGCATTACGTTTGAGTGGAAGGATCACGGTCTTTTGTCCATGCTATTAGCATCACGTTTGAGTGGAAGGATCACGGTCTTTTGTTCATGCTATTAGCATTACGTTTGAGTGGAAGGATCACGGTCTTTTGTCCATACTATTAGCATTACGTTTGAGTGGAAGGATCACGGTCTTTTGTCTATGCTATTAGCATTTAGCATTACGTTTGAGTGGAAGGATCACGGTCTTTTGTTCATGCTATTAGCATTAAGTTTGAGTGGAAGGATCACGGTCTTTTGTTCATGCTATTAGCATTACGTTTGAGTGGAAGGATCACGGTCTTTTGTC
>JAQFYT010001331.1:0-17055 GCA_034694925.1 Ceratophysella denticulata
CCACTACTCTAGGCTACCCCCACCACCCACGCCCGAAAACCTCCTCGGCCGATACGTGCAGGGTGGTGGGTGGTGGGATGGGTGGTGGGGTGGTGGGAAATAGTGAGACCGGCAAAACACGCAATACTGTGGTGTATGTCAAAATACGCTAAGAGATTAGAGACGGGTTGGTTGGTAAAAGGTTGGATAAACCAACAGAACAGCGTTCATAATTCATAACTCATACCTATGTACATCAATGTACATACATATGAGATAATACGTATCATCCGGAAATCCGGGCCGAGAAGAAGAAACTATTTTCAATTTTGTATTCTGCATTTGAAACCCAGCAATATTCTGTTGTCTGTGTCGATTAAAATTAGAATTAACTGAAGCTCTCATGTCTCAGTCAGATTATGTACTTGTTTGTGTCTTAAGTAGTTGGCCGTGACGTGAGTCGTCTGTCGTGACCTAGTCACTAGTGTTGACGTTGACAGTTGAGTGTGAAAGTTACTTGTCACTTGTACAGTTGTAAGTTGTAAGTAAAACTAAGCCGATTCTGGGTAATAATGTGGAGAGGAGAAGATGACCGGGCGGGCTGGCGGCCACCCACCACGCCTGGAAACGGAAATCACCACCACCACCAGCATCCACATCTTCCCATGCACCAGAATACACACCCCAACCCTTGGCACCCTCCACCCAACAACCATCCCATGGGAATGAGCATGAATCCCAGCCATTATGCTGACATGCCGGTCCAACAAGGTAATACTTGGTACTTGGTATAAATCGCAATTTGTAATTTCAATCGTAGTTGATTTTACTATGTATTTAATCATTAAATGTAAAATTAACAGTGGACTGGGCGGCTTTGGCCCAACAATGGATTCAAATGAAAGGTGACGCACCGGGTCAAGGTGCTCCACACCAACAACATCATGGATCACCGTCCCAGCAGCATCATGTCCCTCAGCAGCAGCATCATGGATATCCGCAACAAATGCATGAACCACCTCCGCCGCGCCATCATCCTGGACCACCACAGCAGCATCAGGGACCACCACAGCAGCATCATGGACCTCCGCAGCATCAAGGTCCTCCACCGCAGCAGCATCAAGGACCTCCGCAGCATCCCGGACCACCACAACAACAGCATCATGGACCTCCGCAACATCAAGGACCTCCACCGCAGCAGCATCAAGGACCAACTCAGCATTCTCAAAGGCCACAATCCCAGCAGCAGCACCAAGAGCACTTCTACCAGCAACAGCAGCATGTGCAAGCTCAAGATGTAATTGGCGAGGCCCCAATGGACCTGGATCTCGACCCCCCGCCTTCCGCGATTGAAGTAAATTGGCGAAGCCAGCCGCAGGCTAATTTGCATTCCCGGGATTTGTCCCCAGCTCAATCGCCCTCACCTCGGCCTCCCATGCAGGGCAACACCCAAGCTGGACCTGCCGGAAACTACTCGGCTCAGAACTGGAATCATAAGCCACTCCTGCAAAATCAGGTAAGATCATAACTAACTTAACGACTATCGATGACAATGGAATACTAATCTTTTGGTCAATAAACAGATGAGCGGCTCTCCTCGGATGTTATTAGCTCACCACCAACATCGTCAGCAACAACAACAACAGCAACTTCAAAGACCTCCAGCACCATATTCTCAGCCACAGCCACCGATGATGCAAGAGTCCGGGTCTGGGTCTGGGTTCGGGACCTTTAGCTTCAGCTCTGCTCCTGCCTGGAATGTCAATAATGAGCAGAAACAAGACGCTCCAATAATGCCTCCTGCTTTCCTGGATCAGGAACCTCCGGTTGCCCTACATTTTCCGGACCACGGCTCACAAATGGTTTCTCCTTACGTGGACCATGACCATGGGTCTCCACTCCCAGTTCTACCCAAACCGCCTCGACATCCTCCCGTCTACAATAAACTCCCCTACCACCACTCAAACTCAACTCGACGGTCCAGCTATCCAGAAACATATGAAGAGGACACTACATACTTAGGTAAGTACATACCTACTACAATTTGGAGTGACGGAGTAAGGAGTGGCAAGTTGATTCATATATACAGGGTGACGCTAAATATCCTCCCCCCTCTAGGTCATACTTCCGAAAATCGTACAATGACATATGATACTCCAAATTAAGGCAAATTTCATTACGAATCTAACGGTGATATAATATTTAGATTTTTCTTATAAGCTGCCCCTGTACAGCGCAAAATAGTTAAAAATGTCGAATTTTTGCTCTTCCGGCTGTTCAAATGGTTCACCCTAACGTTAACGTGTTTTAATTCGATGCAAAATTGACCCAAGCTCTTCATAAACCTACCTGGGTGAATAATCATATAATTACTGGAACGTTCAAATGTCACGGAACCTTGAACCGTGTACGGTCGCGCTCTCCGCAACGAGCCGGATTTTGCTCTGTCTCTGCGAGGAGAAAGAGCGAGATGGGTTGCCGCTGAGCTGCTCGCTTTCTCTCTCTGGCGCTGCACTTCGTTTTTGAGAAGTTTGACACGAGTTTTGCACTCATGCGATGTTTGCTATAATGCCGCAATTGAAGGAGTTGCCGTTTATGAGGTGTCATTTGTATTGATGTAGACGCAGCAAAGCGGAAGTCCCTTCCATCCTGGATCCGTGAAGGTTTGGAGAAAGTGGAGCGAGAGAAACGGAAGTCTGAGGAACAAGAAAGACTGAAATTGGAGCGTGAAGAAGCTCGACGAGTCCGTCGACTCCGTGAACAAGAACAGCATATTCAAGACAATATGTCGAAATGGAATCAAGAGGACGAGGCCTCTCGTGACACTCCGGCTGGTGAGTCCGACGAAGACGAAGACGCTGCTGGAGCGGATCAGAAGAATTCGGCTGCCCGTGGTCGAGAGCGCAGTCCTACTCCTCCTGTACAAGAGCGGAGCTTGAAGGAAATCCTAGCCACGCTTTCCAAGGATGAACAAATGGAACAAATCGTAACTAAACATTTTCAAATAACCCTTCATTCCATATTCTAAATTAACAAAATAAATGTATATTCTTTACATGGATTTAAATGTAACTAAACCACCAAGTCGTGTTTTCTCTGTGTCTTATTCCAGATGCTCAGCGTTCGACGACAATTGACTCAAATCCTCCTTGAAGTGACGAATGAGGAAATGACTGAGCTGGCTCAGGAAGCACTGGCAAAAGCCAAAATGAAGCAGAAAGGTACAGAAGTGATCTTCGCATATATTTCTCAGTTTTACAATTATAGCCTTTATATTATTATGTCATTGTGTAAATTACACTTCGTGGTCTTGAGTGAAGTAATAATAACAATTGAACGAACCGAGAGAGGTGAGTTTGTCAGTAACTGGCTTGGCTGGTGTTGTGTTGGTTGAGGTAAACCCTTGAGGCTTATTCACGTGTCTCTTTTTAGACTTTAATTAGTTGCTAATTCCGTAGATATAATTAAGGATTGAAAATATGAAAATATGGAGGAGAGCTCATCTAATCTAATTTTTTAGTTATTACCTTGGCATTACCTTACTTTTCTTTTCTTGACACTTGATGAAGTGAGCTCATCAGCATCATCACGACGTCATGGTCTAGCCCTAGCTTCCCTTACGGGTGGCCCACTCGGTAAGTTCTCTGAACTTGGACTTCTTGAACCAAATATAACCGTAGTTTTGATCGCATTGACCCAGAATTATCTAAAAGAAAATTCCATTTAGCCGCTAAATCAGGCATTTCCCATAAGATCGTTTTCCTGCATTTCACAACCCCTATTGCTCTGACTCAGGAATAGTATAGTGACTTAGTTTCCTCACCGACAACTGTGCAGGTCTGGGTGGCTATGGATCTGACTCAGATGACTCGGACTCAGACTCTTCTGCCAAGGACTCGGACCCAACTCAGGAGGATTCGGATGAGGAACTACAGGTAAAACTCGTATTTTCTACTAACCTTTTATTTGGAAAATCAATACATCCTAAAATTCCTCAAAATTTTCTTCTTTTGCGTAACGCCATTTCAACCAAGTTAAGGCGCCATTTTAAAACGCTATACCGCCGTTATTTTCCAACCGATTTGGACGTTTGAGGGCTCGTTGGAAATCGGATGATCTGCTTCTCAATCCATAGGTTAGTATGTTTTCCAGAACCGCTCGATAGCCGTCTTTTGGAAAGTGTTCTCCGGAAATAAATTTTTAGAAAAATCATACGAACCTATCGTTTATGGTCAAATCGATTCTGATTCCAACGAGCGTTTTTATGTCGAAATGCGTTGAGTCATTTGGTCGTCGGTATAATGCTTTCCTCCGAAGCAGTCGCGTCGACTGTTCGTTCGCTTTCGCTGGCGAAGTAGAAAGCGAGACAGCAGAATAGTAGTAGATTAGTATTCCAAACAAGGGCCGCGCCGCAACCGCCACCTCATGTCAGAGATTAAATGGGTTTTGACCAAGTATGGAACTCGCCAAATTAAAGTTCTTGTGAAGCAAACGTTAAAACTGCATAAACGACGACTTTGTCTTTGATTTACAGGCGGAAATAGAGCGGAAGAAACGTTCTTTTGAGCTCCGAGAGGCTCTGCTGAACGAACCGCTCCGGAAATCTCGCTCACCATCTCGAGGGAGTTCCAGAGCCAAGTCAGACGATGAGGAGAAGCGGACGGTGAGGGACGTTTCTGCGGAGTCAGATTCCGTTCCAAAGCCCAGAATTGTAAAAATGGAGGAGGGGAATAGTAAGAGTGAGGTAGAGAAATCTAAAGCGCACAAGGATGTTCCAGGTAATGACAATCCCTACGAAAGTAGGTAACTACCAGCCGCTCTGCGTTCTTGCTCCACGCTCCCCGATCCCGCCGCCATCCTACTCCGCCCATTCCTAGTCAAACCTTTATTCTGAGCCCAAGTCTCGTCTTGTAGGCAAGGTACTGGCCAATGGTGGGAAGACAAAAGTGGACGAAACTCCTTCAGTCCCTCCCAAGAGCAGCAACCGGAAAGAAAAGTCTCGTTCTAGGTCACGGTCAAAGGACAGGGCAAGGAAACAACGAGAGAAGTCTCCGCGTCGTCATCGAAAGTCGAGATCTCGGTCACGGGACCGTGAGCGACGCACGAGTAAGCGAAGCCCATCCGACTCTCGCTCCTTGGAAAGAAAACCAAGAAATCGTACCAAGTCTCGTTCTCCACGTGAGAAGAAATCCCGAGCACGACACAGTAAGAAATCTAGGTCGAGGTCAAAGTCTCCCAAGTCACGGCGTAGCAAAAGAACAAAATCCAAGTCTAAATCCCCAGCTCGTCGTGAGGAGCGTAAGAAATCCAAGGATCGGGATAGAAAAAGCAAGGCTGAGCGGAAAAGAAGTCGTTCGACTAGTCGAGGACGTAAGTCAAATAGTCGGCGGAAGGAAAAACGACATCGTCAGCGTTCCTCAAGTTCTTCCACGTCCTCCTCATCTTCACATCAGTCCTCTCGACGGTCACGTCGTAGCAAATGAAGTGAAAGGGAAGTACAGTGTCAATTTTAATACTCTCCTTCATCTCTGTGTTATGCAATATTGTACTGTAATTGTATACACTTTTAATAGTATATCCCAATAATTGGTTTGCACATGTGTTCAGATTCAGATTCAACGTAATTAATAAGTACACTGAACAATACAGGTAGCTCCTCAAGCGTGTTGACATGTGAAATGAAGGAGACCGTCAAAAGGTACCTTGTACCTTGGCTTTTCGCTTGTTGATTTTGATATAGATTTATCGTGGAATGGAATAAATGCTTGGCTTAACAACTCTGTAGAACTGGGGAAAATCATAGGGATTATTATTAAATTCGCCTAGGAAATCTGCAATTTTGAACTTGAACGCAAATCTAATACTTACAACAAATATTATAAAGCGATTTCGACTTTCTTCAGGGTATACAAGGTTTAAATGTTAAAATGCACAGAGATTTTGTTTCTTTTTTCTTTCACCATTTTGACAACTCACAATCAGATGCAGTATAATATGGACTGACAGTACGCAGTAAAAATCTCATAAATATTTACCAGAATGTATTTATTTTGATATTTTAATTTAGAACGAGAACAAAATTAGGTAGAACCATTCGATTATATACGAGAGATTCTGAAATCAACTATTAAATAGCAACCACATATATCTTTATCAAATCTCAAATAACACAAAAGACAATCATATCATAATAATCATTAATAAATCTCGCTGACTTAAATAGGTAGATATTTATATAGCCGAACACAATTACAATTACTCATCTCATCATTTATATATCATGCTGGAGCTGGAAGGATAAATCATACATGCACTAAAAATTCCACTCAACTTCTTCACAATACACAATAGTAAAATGTTCATAAATACAAGATTCAATGATGTACAGTACACAGTACAACAAACTTTGACTTATACTCTGTTCATAAAAATATGTGATTTTGGAAATTGGATGTTAGTACTTATACGGAGTTTGTAATTAATTACTTACTCGAAATTCTACTATTTAATACGAAGTTTTGATAGGTTTGCGAGTAAGGTCGTAAATTACACGTTCGGAATAAGAATAATTTATTATTACGTTAAGTCTATAGGTACACTATGTTACTTCATTGAAGAAATTATTGTTTGCAGTCTGAAAGTCATAGGCCACGGTGTGAAAGTTGATGCAAAGACCTACTGGAAGACGTGGGTCTGAAAACATATAAAAAGGGGTTCAATCCAAAAAATTACTCTTTAAAAATCAAACCCGAGCATTGATACATCTCACAAGTGATAATGAATCAAGAATCAACATACCTTGCCGAGACAGAGGTTGGAGGTAGATTTTTATCCATTGTCACACCGAACATTATTCACATCGCACTCCGAGTTCCAGAAAAGACAAGTCCCAAGGCCCGAGTAACAGAGAAGAAATACGGAAGTGAGGAAGACCAAGGAGCAGATTGTACATGGTTTTCTCTCGAGGAAGAACCCGGTGAGGTAGAGGACAACAAACATGACATGATTGTGTAGAAGTGCTGGATTAACTGGTTTTGGAAGGAGAAGTACTGGAATCAACCATTGAAGACAATACATCGTGACAAGGAATACCCGGGATTCTGCCAATTACAGTATATGATGATGATGACCAGATTTAACTCCAAATCCTTGGACAGGTGTTGAAGCAGAAGCTTTCCGATAATTAATTAATGAGGAAGTTCTTTGGTGGATTCAGGAATTATAATTTCGAACGTGAATCTCGGACGTTGCTCTGGTCTAAGTACAATTATGCTGGACACTATTGCTGCTTGAAACTTGAAGATTAAAGAGCTACAAATAATAAATAAAATACAATTACTCACTTAATTTACTGCATACTGTACTGTCTTCTCCAGTGCTACGTTTCATAAGCCCAGGTTTGTTGCTCCAATGTAATATCTCATATTTTATGAACATCGATAATGCTTATATAACTATAATTACGAAATATGGAATGGAATGACATGCAATAATTTCAAATTTACAAAACCATTCAACGATGGCTTATTCAATAATTCTATAAAATTATATCATAAATACATTCATTTCGTAGAAGCCAAGACATTACCTATGACCTACCTGAATCTCTGTGTTTTCAAAAGAGCTGTGCAAATTTTAAAACAGACCCTCAGATGTCAGATGTCAGATATTAAACGTTGAACATGAATGATGAATCTTGCCGAGTCCGGAAAGAACTGCTGACTGTTCACTGTCGATTTAGCTGATCCGGAAGTGAATAGTTGACAAATCAACATTTCTTCATTATTGAGTCGAGCTCTTCACTCTTCCTGAAATAACAAATAGGATGACAGAATGCAGATGTTGGATGTTTTGAAGTGATCAGATGTCAGCTGTCAGGTGTCCAGATGAATGAATGATGATGGATGAAGTTTTTTGAATTCCGAAGTTCAACATCGAGATCGAAAAATCGAGCTCTTAGTTTTGTGGTTTAGCGCTCTGAGGCCTCCAAACACGTGAGGCCATGGCCCGGGGTTTCATGGCCTCATCCAATTGTACCACTACACTACAATCACAGTATCAGTTGTCAGTTCAGTTGTCAGCACAAATAAAATTGTATTTCAACTGTCGAGTCAAATAATATTGATCAGTATACGGTTACGTAACGTAAAGAATCACGACCGGTTACCTGCGGTAAGTGTACTTCATAACTGTAGGCGGTCAAATCAACTGTCAAATCCTGAATAGGTATTACGTACAGTTGACAGTATTAACTTGTCACCTGTGCATTACACAAGATTATAACAATAGCTTATAAATGACCCCGCCATTTTACCGTAATAAAGTATGGCTGCCGCGTCGTTTTCGTTTGGTTGGTTGGAATTTGGAATTCAATAAGATATATTTGATATTGTCATATGTATAAACGCTGTTTACCAATTACTTAAGGATTTATTTAATGCATATTGTTGTATTTTTGTATTTTTTTGTTTGTCTTTTTACAGAATACTTCGAATTTGACCTGGTGTCTGGTCTGGAGAAATGCTCTGCAAAGGGCTGATGATTAAAATGCAAGAGCTGTAGCTGATAACATTCCGTTACGTCATACCTATCATCATGGAGCCCTCAACGGTTTCTCCGAAGAAAGGCTTAAGTTATGCCTTGACCTCAGGCATTTTTGCGAGCATTGCGGGTACTTTTGGAAAGTTTGCAATGACGAGGAGTGAGACGATATGGTACTGTGAGAATATCTGCATCTCTCCGTATGTGAGTCTTCCAGGGGATGATGCCTCTGCGTTTTGTGATCGGGTATGACACTTATTATAGTTTGGGAAATTATTAAATTGTAATACATGGTACACGCAGAGATATGCGAAGTTGTTACCAGTAATAAGGGTACCGGTAACACCTTCGCATATCTCTGGGTACACTTGTTTAAGATTCTAATATTCTTTTTTTTTTACTTTCGTATGTTCAAATCCAGGGAGCCCTGTATTTTCAAGGGGTGGCTATGATAATGATGATCCTAATGAATGCCCTCATGTGGACCACATTTGTCAAGGCCCTGAGATTCTGTCATACATCATTAGAGGCCACTGTAACAAATACAGCAGCGAATTTCTTCTGCTCGGTAATTACAACAAATTTAATTCAAAAGTATTAATTGATCCTCGGGTAGATCCCTAATTTAATATGTATTTTCAGGCTGTCGTTGGGCGGACATTCTTTGGAGAATCCGTGAGTCTTTTTTGGTGGATTGGTACACTGCTGATAATATTCGGTCTGGGCCTCATGAATTTTAGCTCGAAAGGTGGAAGACTTGGAGCACTGTTTCGTCGTACAAAGAAACATAAGCACCGCTGAGCTACTTCGATTCATTGATGGTATCAGCATTAATATATATAAATGAATAATTGTTAAGTTTTAAAACTCGATATTCCATTGTCAACGAACTATGAGTTGTACAATACATAAAAGCATATTTGTTGAAATTAATGTTACATTCCTAAATACTAATATACTGTAAGTATATTAACTTGTTGGCGTTTTTCCTGTTGTAGATTTTAATTAATAGTTGTAACTTTCCTTTATTGAAACGCCTTTATAATTAACGTTGGTTATCGAATAGTGTTTTAGCTTTGGATATTATTCATGAATCAGGAAACTAGTCAATCGGAAGTGCGGAAAGGCATTATCCCAGAATTATATAATTTTGTTAAAGTTGTGATGAAAACAGAAATATTCCATAAGTGCATGAAGTTGCGTATTGCGTATGTGATTAACTTATTTGTTTGTAATTTGTAATCGTTAAAGATATTCGCGGTTTGTTTATACTAAAATGAGGTAATAAATAAGCTGCTGTTCGAACAAAATATAAGTTAATCTAAATAGCAACATACACCAAACCGGTTAGCGTCATTTTTAAGACAAGCTTTTAATGTAATCGTAATCTTGAATTGGTCTTACAGTTTCGTGCTTAGTAGAACAAAGTTCCAAAGGATAATATGACAATGGTTAAAATTGACATTGAACCAACTAATTTCGGACTTCCACAGATGAAAGCGGACATTTCATGCTGAAATTTACAACCTTGAACACAATACATAGATAATTTCTTCTCGACTTCAACATAGGTCTCTCTATCCTTAAGCCATGCAGCAGCCGCAATGTCCATCTGATTAACTTGTTTAGGGTCATACTCCTGTCCTTCATCTCCTAACCAGCAAACTTTCCCATCATCCAACAAATTGAACTCCGTATGATTGAACCAGATATGACGCAGGACTTCTCGGTTATCCTTGTACTTCGTGGATTTCTTGCTACCACAAATATAGTCAAAGTAAAGCATGCTGTAGTAGCAGGTGAGACCAGGTTCACAAGCTTTTTCACAGAGTTCCTCCGTTTTCACTACCGTGACGTTGAGGAGTTCGGCATTTCCTGGATGAAACCACTCGTTCCTTCGTTTGTTCAGATCAGATTCTTTGGGTTTTTTAGGTTTTGAACCGGTTTGGCAGGTCGTGCCTTCCTTGAACTGCTCTTTCAAGTTTGTGCATGTGATTCTGACACCTTCAATATGAGGGACCTTGAATTCGTACTCCGAAACTCCGGTGTGTTGATGGTCATGTACATGTACAACGGATGCTAAGCTTGGATCTGGAGCACTCGACGATCCGATCTTCATCATTTGAAACAGCAAGAGCAGAATTGATCCCAAAACTGGTAGATGAAGTTTTGGACTTGCCGCCATGGCCTTATCCTATCTGTATTCACGAAAATGGTGGCTATCAATATCAATTAAATTCTGGTCGGCTTTCGAAAGAACTGCCAGAGATTCCGGTATTGAATTCTTAACACAAGTTCAAGAACACGGGATTAGCATTTCGAAAATACTAAAGACGGCGTCCCGTACCGTGTCCCTGGAATTTCTTTTGAAAAGCGACCATAATTATGTTGAAATATGTATTTCTCTAAATTGGATAAAATATGAAACGTGACATACTGACAAGGATATTTTTATTCTGGGCACACTTCAGGTTTTTTCTTTTAATAGTTGTGTGCCGAAATGACCAAAATCAATAATGTGAACGATTGCAATAAGAATCACAACCGCAATAGATTTTCTGATAATTCGAAACCGTCTTGGTTGTGATGCTCCTGAAATATCACTTTCGTTGGTAGTAAGCTAAAATCCAAGAAAGCAACCTTGCTCTTCAATCTTCGCTTATCTAGACCATTACAAAACGAAACAATTTAAAGTTTCCCGCCGTTCCCAAACCGACGCTGTGCTTTAGCAAATATGGGAAATAAGATTAAATTTTTTGAGCGCTTGCTTAATTACGTTTTTATCGCGGAACAATTTTGCTACGAGTTGTAACGCTTGGGCATCTAAAATTGCAAACGGACGGACGCACAATAAGACAGACAATCGTTGTTATAAAATCGTTATAAAAGGTTCATAAATTCCAAATTAACAAATACTGTAACGAAGCTGTAGAAAGAATTCTAATGAGATTAATCTAACAGGCGGTTGACGACTACGACTCGACTATCAAAATATTTGAATTCCCAAGAATTGTCAGAATCACGTCAATGAAAAGTCAGCCACTACTGCGCCATAGCTTGCAGACAATATGAACCTATGATTTCACAATGCGAGATATGTAATAAGCGACTACGAACTGTACTCTGCGGATATTTTGTCAATATTTATTGAGCGATCGATAATTGGACAATCGTAATTCTCTAACAAATGGAAGGGTATCAATTTTGATTAAATACCAGAGATCAACTGGAGTCACTGTAAGCCAAAGAGTACAATTAGCAGTGGAAAGACGAACACCGGTGGAGCAATTCTTGGTGTCCCTTTCCCACAAATAAACGTAAATTTCTTCGGTGAAAATATACAGTTGTTATTCTTGCAGTGCTTCGACAGTTGACGTTCCAATTCACGAAGATTAGCCTTGGGTACGCTCTTTTCATACCAGAAAGACATAGCTGTATCCTCTTTAGTAATTAGAGTTCGATCATACTCCTTTCCAAGATGTGGATTGGGATGACTCACGCTTCCGTCCCAGCAAATTCGAGCATCATCCACCTTCAAGTACTCCGCATGCTTGTTCTTAATACTGCTGATTTCCGCGTCAGTCGACTTGAGGCCCTTGGTGCCACAGATGTAGTCAAAATAATGGGTCAAATCATAGAAACACTTCCCTGAGGAGCATGCAATTGAACAAGCTTTCCCGGTTGTCTTGATGAGCTTCAAGCGTTTGGCATTTCCAGGATGATACCATGGGTCGAGTTTCTTCTTGATATCATCTGTATCGGTTACTTTCTTGGGCCTCAAGCCGTCTTTGCAGAGTGTTCCGTCGGAATGACTGGCTGGTGAACATTTAAGATCCACATTCCCTATGTGTGGAATTCCGTACCGTCGAAGAAAATTGTGCTCGACGAGCTGTTGACCAAAGTTCCGGTACCTGGGATCTGGCACTGGCAAGTCAAGTTCTAAGATAGTTTCGTTTTCATTCGTAACGTTATGGGCAATCAACGTTCCTGGCGCTTCTGGCAGGACTACCAATTCGCTGGCTTGGGTTTCATTCGTAGCGTTCTTGGCTTGGGTTTCATTCGTAGCGTTCTGGGAACTGGTCGGGACTGGTGTTGAAACGTTCATGGTCGTAGTTTCATTCGTAGCGTTTTCGGGACTCGACTTTTGAAGTAACAATAATAGGATTGAAAAAACTCCGTAATAGCGAAATCGATGAATATGCGCCATTGTGAATGTTGTGGCAAATTATGACGTTTCGATGCTCAGCTGGACGATTAATATTTCAAATTTTTAGGAGCAGGAATAAAAAATTATCAAATTTGTTTGCAATTTAGGTCTTTAGTAGAACGAGCAACAGCAACTCGAATGTTAAATATTGCGATGGCGATCAGCAAGCACGATGGCCAACTCGAACGAAGGATTATACATTCACGGAAAACTGGAGCGTTTTGACATGACGCGTTTATAAGCGTAAGTTTTTAAATCGAGTATAATAAATGGACTCATGGGTTTCAAATTATCTTCATAATTTTTATTTTGACAGTTTAATTTTTAATCACAGGAAAACTGAAGACTCAACAATTATTCCACAACAATAGAAGCGTTTTATTAACACATTTCTTAGATATAGCTATATTTTTTTAATTAGTTTATTATACAGTATCTGTAGTAGAATGCTGTAGTCCGTCCAGAAAAATATGACTCCCAGGGATAATTCTAGCCAGAGTATAATTGATAAAGAGATTGGAACTGGACGTATTCCTCCGCTGAGACTAGCGCACACAAAACTTGCTTTCTACAAATAAAAACAAAAATCAAAAGCTTCAATGTAGAATTTAGATATGAAAAAGTCCAGTTATGGTTGCACTGATATAGGGTGCGATCACGGGGTCACATGCTTTTTCTAATGTTAGATCTATATATTAACAGAAAACAGCGACTTTTGCAAAAGCTAAAGTTGACCTGCGTACACAAAATACAACACTATATCATTACAACCTGGAGATGCGTGATGCATCGATTCTGACTTTTCTATTATCAACCGATTAAGTTAATGGACAGTTTCAATTTTCAATCGTCAAACCGATTAATCGGCAAGAAAGTATTTGAAAAAATTGAAAAAAGCATAAACATATTCGGAGCCAATTAGTAAAACCATTGATTTATGACAACTAACCTTAAAATAGTATTGACATCTTTTTGTCCTGCACGCAGTACTCAGCGCGTTCGGTTCCACTACTTGAACATCGAGTAATTCAAGTTTTGTCACCTTATGCTTGTACCACTCAGCCATTTGTTGATCTGCTTGGTTGATCTTCAAAGGGTCATACATCTGACCTTTCATTTTAGGACTATCCCAGCAAATCATGTCATTCGGATATCTTGTAAAGTCAAAATGTTTATTTGCCACTTTCTTCAAAGCGTAATGAGCTTCAGAATACTCATTCGAAGACGGTGACCCACAGATGTAATCCAAGTCTTTCAAACTGTAGTAACACGCTCCGTTCTGACAGGACAAAGAACAGTTTTTTGCAATATCCTTGACCTTTTCCAAAGTCGGAGCATTCTCTGGGCTGTCCCAAAGGGCAGTTCTCTCAATATAGTCCTGTGTCTCTTTTATTAAGGAAACATTCGGCGGCATCTTCCCGCCCGCACAGGTCATTCCGTCGGCGTAGCTCGCTGGAGAGCAGGTTATTTTGTATTCAGCTTCTGTAAGGGCACGACTTCGAATGGGTCGGGGTCTATTGGGTCCTTTGTGTGGTCGGTGCGTTGCTGAAAGTAGGTCTAAGTTTCCAAGCAGGAGTAGCAGGACGATGGGATATAGTCTGGTCCTGAAATCAAGGCCGGTGAAGTACTGGAGCATACTGTACTAAAACATGGAGTGGTCATCGGGTTCGTTTCTGGAGACCATGCTCTAGATTCTTAAATACGTTTTGACATCCGCCGTCTTGAAAGCTGGAATCTTATCACGAACAATTCGACGCTCAAATATGTTATGCACGTTGCTGGTGAGGTGTTACCTAAAATATACCATTTCGAAATAAATTTCAATCGCTGTATCGGTTAACCCGCTACAAAGTAGTATACGAAAAAGTGAATACTTGCTGGCTTATTATTGGCGACGTCGTCAAGATTGGTGTTGTGCGTAGGGTGCGGTCGAAATTCCGAAAATCCAATTAGTATGTGTACTACAGTTGAGAATATGTGAATTGTGTAGATTGAAGTCATTTACAGTGAAATTAATTCAGTATTACTTGCACAAATTCACAAATAATTCGACTAATAATTTGATTTTGTGACGAATTTTGTTTTTTAGTTTGTTTTTTGTCACTTTATTTGAAATTTCTGTGTCGGTTGTCACGACAAGTAAAAGTTTGAAGTTTGAGATTCCACACTAGTTTACCAATATGCTTAAGGGTAGTGGGTAGTTACTCTGTATTCAAGCCCCATGAACACGTCAAACGGATTCCATGATTTTGAGCTTTGTTCAGCTCGAAGTGTTCAGCTCGACTGATAACCCTTGAAAGGGGAAAGGTTCCTCTTCCAGAGCTTCCACCTTGTTAATCATGATTCATGATTAGTGATCGATTTAAGATTGAGAATCTGCTATTCGGCTACGACATAAGAATAATTGCCAAGATTTTATACTTTATATTATGCAATTATTTCTATCATATCATATTCCCTTTTTGCTACGTATTTACTGGCTAGTGTTGATGAATCTAACATCTGGTATCTAAAGGAAAATATGCATATATTTATTTTTACCAGGGGTTTCGTACAGAGACGATTGCAGTATGCAAACTAGAAGGTATTTATAAATTGACAAAATTTTAAGTCTAAACTAAATTGGCCTTAATTTATTAGAGTTAAAATGGTGGATTGTAATTTTGTTTTGTTTGTTCATTTTAAATAAATTAATAATACTAAGGCAAGCTTTTCTCATGTAGCAATACCAAAGTTCAGTCTTGAACCAAATACCACGTGCATTGCAGAACAGACTGACTAAAATTTCTGAATTCTAGATTGAGTGACGTAGCATCGGAGGCTTGAAGAACTTGTACCTAATACTTTTCGTTTTATTTAATATCCAAAACATCTTTCAGGAGTATGAAGCGTAATTTTGAATATGTAGTGTTCCAATCGCGTATACTAATCGAGGTCAGTTCGTAAAGATCGTCGAAAATCCGGTCAGTAGAAAAGCCGACGAGGACAGCGGGATTATTCTGTGTCCGTATTATTTTCCTTCCTTTTCCGTTCCTTTACACAAGAAAGCTGCTTTCTAGAAGGATGACAAGTAGACCAATGTTTAATCTGTGTACCTAGAAATAATGCGAGGTTAGAAATATTGGTAACGGTTGCATATGGTACATACGCTCTGTGCAATTTTCTGAACTGTAAGTTTCGTTAGGTATGGTTCCAACCAGTCAGATTAGGTTAAATTTGTTAAATTAGCTTATATCGTAGATTTGAAGCATAACCAAACCATGTTATTCAACTCCAAAAAATTGTATAGACTGCATATTCAACCGGTAACCCAAGATTAAATCAACTAACCTTGTAATTTAACTGACACTTCCTCGATTGACATTGTACGCTCAGCGTGGTTTCCTCATTCATTATATCATGATCATCCACTTTCCTCTCGTACCATTCCGCCATTTTCAGGTCCGCCAAATTAGTTTTCTTGGGATTATACATGAAACCATTCTGATCCCCTGTCCAGCAAATCATATCCTTTGGAAAAGCTCCATAATTGAAATGTGTCAATTCCACTTTGTACAGATCTTCTTGGGCTTCCAGAATTTCATCCGAATCAGGTTGTCCGCATAGGAAATCAAAATGTTTCATACTGTAGTAACATTGTCCGGATTGACAGGCTGGGGAGCATTCTTCCTGAAGCTTCTTGACCAGCTCAACATTTGGAGCATTTTCTGGGCTGTACCATAGAGCAGTTTTCTCGATATATGCTGTCGTTCCGACCAATTTTCCTAGATTTGGTGGGACTGATCCGTTGGCACAGGTCGTTCCATCTTCAAAATCTATTCCGTCCGTACAGTTAATGGTAATATCCGTCATAAATCGACTTCGGATGGGTCGAGCAGGTGGTTTTACGGGTTGGGACGGTTCATTATTATCCGGGACTGCACGTTCTTCCGGAAATATAGGATCTCGGTGATGCCTTGCTAGGACGGTGGTCCAGAGAATTCCGATGTTCATGAAAATACAGAGCGTTGAACCATATAACTGAAAATGCATGTTGTAATGTGGTGTGGTGTGGTGTGGTAGTGTTCAACGTTTGAATTCATCTTGTTAATACGCATTTAAATTAATTGATTCTTTTTCAAAATTTCGTGATTCTGTTAAGATTCATGACAAAACAAGGTTTTAGTTTCAGGTATTGCAATTAGTTGCCGTGAGAGACTGATCCAGGTGTGACTTGTCTCACATCTTATATATATTTTCGTAGGATGTCGGATGTGCCTGTGTCCCTGTACGCGGTACGATTCTGATTGGTCAATTCTTGAAATTCAAATTTTTTGATATTTTCAAGA